>SAUE01002989.1:7873-26188 GCA_009724625.1 Deladenus siricidicola
TTCTCGTAGACCTTGAAATTTTTCAATACGCATTAACATAATCAACATCTCCTATCACAACAGCCAGCCATCATTTGATAATATGGTTTAACTCTCTCCACATAAGTAAGAACTGATTAATTTGGCGATATTTGTTATTGATTAGTCTAGCGGCGAGTTTTGTTGTTGATCTTGATGTTGTTTGTTTGTACATATGTTGTTTTGTTTTTTGTTTGTTTTGTTTAATTCGTGAAAAAGATTTTCTACAAATTTTTGACATTTGTGACTTTGCGGAATTTGTACCCTTGCGAAATTTGTGATTTTACGAAATTTGTTACTTGTATTATACAAGTTGTATACTACAATATTACGATTTTGTACAAAAAGGGGGAGGTCACTAAACCTCAAAACTTTTTCGCTGTTTGTCAAACGGCAAACATTTACTCATTTTCACATTTTAATAATTTGTAAAAAAACATTTTTCACAAGCACTTCCTGGCACTTCGCAATTCTCAATTTTTGACGCTTCAATTTGTTTGTACTTTGCAATTTTGTGTGTATGTGAGAATTTCATATTTCGAACAATTGTAAAAGTTTGCAGAGGCCAAAGTTCGCTTCAAAAAAAGTTGGGCCTAAAATTAATGGTGAAAAATCATTTCGAATTCCCAGAGAGAGAATTTTTTTGAGATTGCGAAAAAAATTCGTAATTTTTTATTATTTTTTTATAAAAAGTAATTAATTGAAAAAAAAAGAATAATTCATTGTATTGTGGTCAAAGTTTCGCTATTATTTCCATTTTTTCCAGTCGAAAAATTCTTTTTTTTCTTTTTTTTCTCTCGGACGGCTAAACTTCAAAAAATTTGCTTTCTTTGAAGTTGTTCCAATTAAAATTGTGGACTTTTATGAATTTTTTCGCCTATTTTTAATCAATTTTGCACAAAAATTTTTGTAGTAGTGTGTAGTGAGAGGATGATACTGATAATAATGATCGTCGTGCATGATAATGCTACTGCTAATGCTAAATGCTACTGCTAATGATATGTAGCCAACACGCGAATGACAATGAAATGACAATGATAATGCCAATGAGCGAAATGCCTACGACTGCAAATCGAGAAAGTGAGTGCATTTTTGAACACCAACTTTGCAGTTTATTTTTTTTTAACTTTGCAGTTTAATTTGCAGTTTACAAAGTTTTTTTTGTGAATTTTCATTTTTTTGGGCTAGATTTCCAGAAGCTAGATTGCAGAAGCAGCAGAAGCAGAAGCAGAATTTACTTTTGTTACACCCCTGATACACACATATGTATATAAAGCATTTGCGTTACACCCCTGATACACACATATGTATATAAAGCATTTGCGTACAAACCAAACATTTCTTAAAAAATAATTTTTTGAAAAATAATGCTGAAAAAAGCGGAAAAGATTGTGGGTGCTGAAGAGAGGCAGAAACACATAGAAATAGTAACTATATACTACGACAAAAAAGAAAGACTCAATATACATATGTATGTATGTATGTACATACATATCTACATATGTAAGTATAGAGAGAGAAAAAGAGCCAAAGAAGCAGAGAAACAACAAAAGTTGGACAAAATTGGTTGGAATTTCGCATTTTCGTGATTTTCAGATTTATTAATTTTGTTGAAAATTTTTTTCAGCAAATTAGCGAGTTTAATTTATTATTTATGAATTTTTTTGCATAAACATCAAAAATCTCAAAGTTTCGTCTTTTCGTGTCGAAACAAAAAAAGTTTGAGTGGGATGCCGTGGCTCTTTTAATAAGCGCTTCGTTCACGTATATGTACATATACACACACACATATATACATAAGTACACATAGACATAGAACGCTCAGAATTGAATATACATATGTATATTACGCAAGTTGGCATGTGCCAGACGTGTAGCGAAGGGGATTGAGGTAATGAGAAAAAGAGAAAATCATTGAAAGTGCCGAAATAAATATAAAAGTAGAGAGAGTGAGTGAAAGAAAGAGATATAGAGGAAGAGAGAGTGAGAGAGAAAGTGAGTGAGTGAAATTAACAAAATATGCTCAGGACTATACATATGTATGTACATATAATAATAACAAAAGATGTAGTCTTGTGACATTAAGAGAGACATTTTTGTATTTTTATGTGCATCAATACATTTAGGAGAACACAAACACAACAACTAACACCCAAACTTCTAATAGTTTGAACATTTTTGCACAAACCAAAAGCCAAAATTAAATCAACTTTTTCTATCAAAAAGTTTTATTACCAATTTGTGGTGGACGGTTGGCTTTCTATAAAGTTTGAGCGCGTTTAGCCAAAGTGAGTTTTTCTATTTTTTTTTACGATTTTCGGATTTACTTTTTCTGATAGTGTGTACATATACGTATTATGTATAATATGCATGTAAAATGCCATTTTTCAAAAATATATGGAAATCGACCTTTGAAAAAAACAAAACAAAACTGAAGTTTCTGTAATTTTTACGAACTTTTGCCAAATTGTTTAGGGAATATTTTTGCTTGTAAAATCTTTTTTTTCTCGCCACCGTTGCCCAACGGAAACAGAGAGCAATTTGCACAATAAATAATTATAAAAATCTAATAAAAAATTTTCAAATAAAAAAACATTTTTTGGCGCTGTGGTGTGGCATTATGTATGTATTATGTACATACACATCCGAAATTGTTTACATATTCACAATTTACAGTACAATTTATAGATTCAAATACTAATTATTAAACATTTAAAGAAAACAAATATTATGTATTTTTGCAGTGCTCATTACCTGTGAAGGTCACTGCCCGTGAAGCTCATTACCTGTGAATTGTTTTTGGTGGATTGACTTGGAGAAAGATATGTAAACATTTATTAAAATTTTTGTTGTTGAATTTTGTAAGCGGTAATTTGCGCTAAAAATTTAAATGTTGTTTACGGTTTTGTTGTTTGTTGTTTGAAATTTATGTATTATTTCCAATTCAAATTTGTTTGTTTTGTTTGTAAAATGTCAAATTAACTTTTTTTTATCTAAATTCAACGAATCCATACATACATACGTATACCGTATTCGGATAGACACAGTGAAATAATAACGAAATAAATACATAAAATGTACATTTTTTGTAAGAGCTTTTCTTCATAAATTTATTGTATGTATGTATGTATGTATGTATGTATGTATGTGTGTATGTGTATTGGCAGGTGTGTTTTGCTCATTTTGAAGCGATTTGGAAGGAAAAATTTTTTTCTATTGACCTAGAGCCAATGTTTTTTAATACTTGAAAAATGTATTTTTCACTTATTTCCTTGTCAATTCCAAAAAACTTTGTTAAAAGCTTCTGAGAGAAAATCTTAAAATATTTTTAACCCTAATTGGCACAATAAACGCAAATTTGCACTGAATATCACCGTGAAATAACCACAAAAACATGGAAAATGTTTTTTGTTTATTTAAAAAAAGTTATGACCGGAAGCAAATTCTTACAAATAGGGAAAACATTTTGCAAATTGTCAACAAAGGTTAGCAGCGAAAAAAGTGGTTTAAGCAAATTCTTCATTTTTGATTGATTATACTGTATTTTGGCATTACATATTTACTTATTGTATGTATTTGCACGACGCGCACAACAGACTGAACCCATTAAACCGCGCTCTGCACCTTAAACTATCTAAATCCTTAAACCAAACCGTCCCTTAAACCAAACTGAAATGTCGAGAGAAATAGCGGAAAAATTTAATTCTTAAAAATTCAATTTTTGACGGGGCTCAAAATTCCAATTTACTAGTAACCGGCACGAAGGTCTACCACTGCGCTACGGAAAGCTTTACAAAGATTTCCGAAAATGTCTTTTGGGAAATCTTTGTAGAGCTTTCCGTAGCGCAGTGGTAGAGCTTCGTGCCGGTTACTTACTCCGTTTGCCAACGACAGTATTATTTGGTTAGTTAGTTATTTACTGTAGGGTTGCTTCATTGATGATGATGATGATGATGATGATGATGAAGTAAAGTAGAAATGTTTTTTCACATTTTATTCTAAACAATTTCGCATTTCATTACAGTATCACTTCGCCTTAGTATCGGTGGCGGTGTTGTTGTTGTTGATTTTGTTGTTGTTGTTGTTGTTTTTGTGTGACAATACGACAAAATACACAATTTTACGAATTTTGAGTTGTTTTGAATTGTTTGGAATTTTTACCGTCGTCACAAGACACCATAATCTATGTATGTATGTAAAGTGTGTAAAAAGGTGAAAATCTCACAGCAGTGCAGCTAAAAAGCAGCGCAGCGGCGACGGCAGCAGCAGCGCAAAACGTGTAAGAAGTTCCCACACAAAAGCAAAGAAAAAGGAAATAACGAAAAAAGGAAAAGCGGGAAAAAGCGGATTTATAATTGGCATTATGTGACAAATTTGGAATTTACACTTTTAGAATATTTTCAAAACCTTTTTTTCCCTCAAGAACGCAAAATCATTCATATTTGCGCTATTTATGTACATATGTGCATATACACTATTGCTATTACTGCTATTATTACTACATATTACTATGTATATTACTATGCATATTACTATTATTATTTTTATTATGTATTTTAATCGTTCAAACAACTTTTCCGCTGCGTGCATTTGAAAGGCATGAACATTTTGCAAATTTCCACGCTTTTCACGTTTGATTTCTGTTTTGAAATTTGCTTCAATTAATTTCAATTTTAATTTTTAATTAAATACGAAGGGTTGCGCGGAGGTAAAAATTTTAAATTCAGAGTTCCGAGGACTGAACAAAAATTCGAAATTTCGAGGCTCAAAAACGTCCGAATTAAAAAAAGATTTTTTCAATTTTCTGCCTCTCTTGCTTACATAAATTTTGATAATAAAAGGCTTTAATAATTTATGTCTATGGGAAAATTGAAGATTTTTGATGTAAAAAGGGTAATTTCTCTAAAGTTTGGCTTCATTTTTTGGAAAAAAACTTCCGAATTCTTATGATTAGCAGGAAAAGCCGAAATTTCACAGCTCAAAAATGACCTTCGGAATTCGGAATTGCGCCCAAGTCTGGTGGTATGCATCTTCTGCAAATACATATGTATGTACACAATACATATGTATGTATGTATGTATTCATACATACATTCATATGTGTATATACAATCACTACAAGTGTTTTACTTTTTCTGAAAAAATACGAAAATGAACTGGTTACGAAATGAACTTGAGAAAAGTTCATAAGTCACTCACTCACCAAAGTTCAAAAATTCAAAAACATTTTAAAGGATTTTTTGTGGAAAATTTAAATTTTTTCTTCTAAAAATTTTTTTTGTGCCAAAGTGAAAGAAAGAAAAAATTATATTAAATTTATCGACTCACACAATTAGTGCGAATAAATATTCATTCTTTAATTACAATAATTTAATATTCCTCCGGATATCACCGCCAAATTAAATAATTCTTTTTATAGAGAAGGAATATATTATACATATTATATGTACATACATACATACATACATACATATTTCGAGATAATAAATTATATTAAATTCAAATTAAAGGAAAAATGTTCATTTTATTCAGACATGTATGCAAATAGGAGTGGGATTACCATTATATAATAAAAAAAGTTAGGTAACCTCGGACAAGTTCCTTGAAGCTAATGAAATTACCGCCTCTCTCGGCTCACGGCGGCGGCGCCGACGCCGCCGCCGCGCAATGAGACGGCGAGAAAAAATCGCAGAACTTCGTGGGGTTCGCAGAAAACAACATCACGGCTGGCTGCGGCTGTGGCTGTTGTTGGCGGCTGTGATTAATTAAATATATGTATAATTTTCCCCCCTCCCGTTGATTAATTGCATTTAATTTTTACTCGCTCTAACTTTTAAGCCTCTTATCGTCTTATCGGCGAAGAAAGAGGAAGGTGAAAAGGGGGGCGACGACGAGCAATTTTCGCGGATAATCGGTTCGTTCGTTCGTGTATTCTTCAGCTATATTCTTTCTCGAAAATTTGCAAAAGCAAGACATATAGTTAGCTGTGGCTTTTTTTGCTGTTGGTAACTTTCCTTTCTTTGTGGAAGTTTGTTTTTGTGTATTAAGGTGACAGGATTTGATTCCTGCTTATGGGTTTTTGCGAAAAATTGACGCCAAGTGATTGTGCCAAGACTTTGTGCCAAGTTATATATGAAATTTAAAAATACAATTTGGAATTAAATTCTGAATCAAAATGTTGCTTTATTTTTCTATTTTTTTAGAAAGAAAAGTTATTGTTAAAAAAGTTCAAAACTTGAATTTTTCAGATTTTTGAAGTTTTTGGAGTTTTTTAATTTGGAATTCAATTCAATTTCAAATCGAATGGAATTTTTAAATTTCTTGTTCAACATGGCACAAAGTTTACAGATCACTTAGCGTCAAGTTGTCCCCCCCCCCACGTCTGTTTCAGTAGTGTAATTTTTTTGGCTAGAGTTTTTGGATCAAAAATAGGCATGTAATTTTGGCGATTTTTAAAAATTCACTGTCAAGTTTCTGTGAATAAATTGAAAAATGTTATTATAACATATTTATCATTATAGTATGAGGATACTTTAATCGCAAAGAAAACTGAAAAAAGTTTATTTTCTGAACTTTGGCATATAATTGAATGCAACACTCTAGAAATAGAAATAGCGCATTAGCCAGAAAAAAAATTTTGAGTTCTGAAAAATAAATATGAAGCCTAAGCAAGCTCGGAACAAAAGTTAATCGAGGAATTTTTCAATTTCGCTGAAAAAAAGACTTATCTGCTGAGAAAAACAGCTGAAAAATGTTCATTTTTAGCAAAAATACGCAAAAATTTGAATTTATCTATTTTTTTAATTGAATGAATTGAAATATTGAAAAAATGTCGACCGACTTTTGTAGAGAATTTTTGTGGCTTCAAAACAAAAAAAGAATGAACTTTTTTGGTTCAGTGGCTGAAACGCTATTTCATTTTGAATAAAACATACTTTTTTCAGTTACACGTAAGCAGTCTTACGCGTAAATGAAACAATACAAAACAAACAACGACTGTAGATCCTCTTAATTTTTGTTAGAAAATGCACAAGAAAATAAAAAAATGCAAGCGATTTCCTTTGTTTTTTTCAACAGATCATGCATGTACTTTCTAAGCATTTTTTGATAACCCGAAAAACAAGGTAAAATCGAATAAAATAGGTATTATTTTTCGTTTGATCTACCGCAAATCGTCAAATCGTTGATTTTACGCGCAGCTTTCCCTTGTATTGTGCTTGAAAATCATGATATTTAACAGTAATTTTAAGAAAAATGGGACCCCTTCACTTTCAAAACTCTAACCAAAATACGCAACATTGAAACACATGTGCCCCCTCGCTGATTGCTAAACAACAGCTGATCAATTGGTTATCGTATACTCATTACCTCTCTCAGTTTCTCATTACCTCATTGCTTTTCTTCTTTTTATCTTCTTATTAAACGAGGTTTTCGGAGGTTTTTCTCTTTTTCTTTATCCGAAACTTCTCCACGTACATATATTACTGTATTTTATTTTTATTGCAGCATTTATACATTTTATCAGATTTTCATTACCTCCATTTTCTTCCTGATTAATATTGTACGTTTGTATATTTCTCATTTTCATCGTCCTCATTAACAAGATTTTTTTCGCCGCTCCTAATCTTACATCAACTCATTTTCTGCGCTCACTTTGAACACAATCTAACGAAGTCTTCATCTTTCACGTTTTCCTCTTCCGCCTTTAATTTTACTTACTTACATACGTGAAGATCTCGTAAAACTTTTTATTTTGTCTTTTTCATTTATGTATAAACAATTTTTATTCATTACTATATTTTTTGTCGTCGTTTATTCGGCAATTTTTTTAGAAAGTTAATTTCTAACGATAGATTGTTACTTTCTAACGATGGAAAGTTACTTTCTAACAATGGAAAGTTACTTTCTAACGATGGAAAGTTACTTTCTAACAGTCGTTTTTGCTATAAAGAAAACGGTAACAACAGCAAGCAAGTTTTTTTGGGGGGAATTAAATAATTTCAAGTTTTATGTACACGTAAAAAGTCGACTTTTTTTAAATTTTTAAAATGAACTTTCACGAATTTTTTTTCGTCGCCAAAAAAACATCCGTTGTTTTGAAATTTGAGATATGTACATACATGAATATGTACATTGAGAAATACATGTAGCTACGTAGTTCTCATTTTGGTTACTTTCAACTTCCTCATTTAACGTATGATGACGTCTTCAATTTTTGATATTTTTTATGGTTTTCAACAAATCTTTCGATCTGTGATTGATTTTGTTAAATATCTTTCTTAATTTTAATGCTAGATTTGTGTGTTTTTTGGCCATTTTTTAAAATTTTCATTTATTTTGAAATTGTTTTGTGAAAATTATTTAAAGCAATTGCGATTAAAAATAAAAAATCAAATATGTATGTATGCATGTATTTGTGTATGTGTATTACATAGTTTCATGAAATAATGATAAATAAATTAACAAATTTTGACACAAATCTCTGACATTCACACACAACTGGAGAAATGCTGAGAATAATAATAATGTTCGAAACTTTAAAAGAATTCATTCCCGGGATTAATTTTGAGAATCAGAAGGTTCAAAGTGCAAATTTGTGAGTAAATTTTGAAGATTTTTGAATTCGATGAGAAAAAAAATTATACTTTTTATTTCAATTTTTTTGTTGCTGCATTTTGCTCGATTGTGTTCTGTGTTGCTGGCTGCTGTTGCTGCTGCTGTTGGTGTTGCTGTGGTGTAGAAATGTAGCTGTGATGATGTTGTATGTATAATTTTTTGCCACGCTCACACATACATACACACACGAAAAAAAACGTTTTAAACTTTTTGTTCGTAATACCAATTAACAACGTGTAACGCTTTCGTGTTTCACAAATTTATTTCGAGCCTTTCCGTTTTTGCTAGCAATTTGAAGTTTTATATTTTATATTTATTTATATAATAATAATAATTTATTTTAAAAATGTCTTTTGTGTAATAAATTTTTTTCTTTATGTTTAATTCGATTTTTTATTTTTTTATTTAAAAAGCGTTAATGACGAACTTTTTTGGGATTTTTATCGCTTCGTTTTGTGTTTAATTTCCCCTACTCTCACCATAAAAAGGAGAAAGAAAAGAAGAAAAAGAATTCCGAATAGAAAAAAAAGATTTAATTTTTAATTAAAAAATATTTATAATTTTGAAAAAAATTATAACACTTTTATGTAAAGTTTTTCAATTTGTTATATATATATATTCAATTTCGCATTCTTGATTATTTTCGCTAGAGATTCTTAAAGTGTTATTAAATGTATAAATTCTTTCTTTTATAAAGTACAAATTGAAAATTGTGGCTTCTGAATTATGAAGCATAAAGTATCATTTTTTTATCATATGTGTAAATACTTTTTATCCAAATTAATCCCTTTTACTCTCCTGTGGGCTAAAATATTTTCTGACAAATTTTTTAATAATTTCCACGTGTTTGAAAATATTTGCGCGAGATCGTTTCATTCATTTTCCTTACATTTACACTAGATCTCTTGTTTATTTTGCTTAAAAAAAAGTGCTTTGCACTTTTGATTTGCTTTAGAATAAAAGTGCTTTTTGCACTTTTGAAACAGTAATTTTGTATAATGGTAGTTGCTAATATTTTGTACAATGACAATTGATAATACATATTTTATGAAATAATATTATGTATTTGTTTTTATACATACATGTTGTTATTGTTTCCCAAAATGATGTCTGATATTTTTTCTTGAATGATAATAGCTTGTTGATTTTTGATGTTTTTAATCGAAAAGTTACTGGAGCGCACAAGTAATTGTTGTAATTTGCGGTTTTTGTTTATTGCCGTGCCAACTATTTCGCGCTAATTGTTATTGTGCCAATTTCTTTTTGTCAAGTTTGATTTTTATAGCAATGTTTTTTGGAGCCAAATGTCAAGTAGCCAATTAATGTAACCAATTACGTAGATTTGTATTGCGTGCCAATTTTCTTCCAGCAAATCATATCCAATTGTCACATTTCGTCTATACGAGTTTTTAATTTTTAAGTTTGTATATGACTTAATAGCCAATTCAAACAATTCGCGCGTAAATTCTATTTTTTAATCGTATTTTTTGAAAAATATATTATAAAAATATTTTTAAAGTTTAAAAACTTTTACAAAATGAACTTTTAAATAAATTTCTTTCTATTTTAAATTAATATTGTGGAAAAAATGAATTTATTTAAATGTAAATTTATTTAAATTTTGCTTTTGGCAAGTAAATGTATGTACGTAGGTTGTGAACGTCGTTCTACCGTATACGTTTGCGAATTTAAAAATCCAAATTTTAGACAAAATTGACGCAAAAATTGCGGGTCTCACTCGACGAGTTTTGCTCGGCGTCTCGCCGACATATTATCATCATCTCTACCAACGACATCACTCTCATTCCACTCCGCATCACTATTACTCATACTCTCATTCTCAGTCTCAGCTCCAGCAGCCCCAGCCACGTCGTCAATGAGTGTGCCGATGATGTCGTCAACGACGAGTTGGTGGCCGTTCGGCGACGGTCGCGTCGCTATGCTTAGTGCGGCCGCCGCCGGCGACGGCGGTCGTGACGCGATGACGCGCCCCTCCGACATCGCCATCGCCACCGCGTGTCTGGCGCTGGTGAACCTGGTGGTGGTGTGCGGCAACGTTTTCGTGCTATACATCCTCATCTCGCAGAAGTCTCTGCACACCTCAACGAACTTCATTGTGCTTTCGTTGACGCTCTCCGACTTTTTGTTGGGCGTGTTGATTCTGCCGTTCTCGATTCTCCAGGAGTATTCGCTGACGTGGATGTTCGGCGACTTGTGGTGTAAGGTGTGGCTGGCGCTGGACGTGCTCTTCTCGACCGCGTCCATCTACAATCTGCTGGCGATCAGCTTCGACAGATATATGGCCGTCAAGCAGCCGATCAAATACAGATTCATCTCCTCAAATCGGTAAATATTGCAAGTAATCACCCCTAACACTTTTGTAATCACTGCCAAAATCAATGGCGTACTGTAAGCTAAAAAATAGGAGTACAGTACACTCACCACCCACTTAAAATTTAAAACGTAAAATTTAAAAATTAAATATTTTAATTCAAGTTTTGTTGGCTTTTCAGGATGACAAAAATTACGATAGCGACGGTTTGGCTGATCGCGTCGGCGTTGGCGCTTCCGCCGCTCATCTTCGACCATTTTGGCATTACGCCGACGAGCACAACGCGCAACTATTCCGTGCCGAGCTTCATCACGATGACATCGTCGGCTAGCGCGGTCGGCGGTCAGTGCACGCCGGTGACGAGCAGCGATTGGTACATCCTCTTCTCCGCCTTCGTCTCATTCATTCTGCCAATGTTTCTTATGGTAGGCTTTCAACGGTTTCAAAGAAAAAAATTAAAATTTATTTTTTAATAATTTTTTAGTTTAATTAAAATTTATTTAATTTTAATTATAAATTTTAATAAATATTTTGGCCAAACGCTACAGAAAATACATTTTATGATTCGGTCAGACAGTAACATATGTATATGTACATATGTATGTGTGGAAGGAGTACTGTACTACATGATCGGCAATACATACACCCTACTTTGTATGGTCACAAATACGTACACATATTTGTGTATTTGTGTGTTCGAGGAAAAGTATTTTATTTTGTTCTACTGTATTTAGATTGCGCTCAACTTCTCGATATTCTACACGGTATCCGACTCATCGAAACTCACCAAACTGCCCACCAGCGTCTCGATCAACGGCAAAAACTTCAAAAACTTCGCGACCACAATCGCCGTCTCCACCGACGACGTCAACAGTCTCTTGCGCATTCACCGCGGCGGCGGCCGCGTCTACCACAACGGACTCTCGAAGGTGGGCGCGACTTATATGTACAACGACGTATTTTCCATATGTATTTTGTGTGTGTGTTTGCATGCAAAATGTACAACTAACGCAATAATTATTAATTATTGTTTAAATAATTCAACAAAAAACTTAAAGTTATTTATATATGTACATAAATTGTTGTACAAAAATGCCTTTGTACTTTGAATAATGATATCATTTCCGTATATTAAATTTGCTGAATGATATCATTTCAGCATATCAAATTGTTGAATGATATCAGTTCAGTTTATCAAATGCCAAAAAAAGAAATATTTTTTAAACTGATATCATTGCCAAATGAGATATTGTTATACATATACCCTATAGAATTTACTTATCAGGTAAAAGAATGAGATCATTGGCGATGAGAATGAGATAAATTACATAAATGTAATTTACTTAATCACTTTATCATTCACCTTATCATTTACATGTATCAATTGCAGAGCGATACGCTGCACTGTAGCCAGCGCTCGCTGAGCTTCCTGAAAAAGTGTTCGCTGGCCAACTCGGAGTACCACCACAACACCGTCGACACGTCGTCGCCGTCGAGCCGCAAGCCCACATTCGACGCGGCGAATGGTGCGGCGCGCAACGGCAGCCTCACCGGCAGTCTGATCGGCCGCGGCGCCAGCATCGACTCCGCCACCGCGTCGATGATCAGCGCGGCGAAAAGCGCGGCGGCAAACTTGGAGCGCGCCGACACTTTCAGCGTCAGCCTCGACTCGACCACAATGCCGAACGGCGGCGATTTACCCGCCGCCCTCCAACAGCACAAAACGCCGGTGGCGAATTGCGCGAAGCTGAGCTGGCTGAACCGCATTAAGGCCATCAATATGGGTGGGTTTTTGTCGCGCGTTAATCAGTATTTGTGCAAAGTGTTAGAGTTAGACAACAAACAAACAGAGAGAAAGATAGAGAAACAGACAGACAAACACACATATACATACAAACACATACATATAAACACAAACATACAAACACACGTAAACATAGACAATTAGAGAAAGGGCATAAAAATCAATAACAGAGAAAGCAGGCAGAAGATATGAATACATACATACATATGTACATGTACATATGTGTATATATGTGTATATGTGCATAAATAGGATAAGCATACAAGTGCATATGTATGAGAAAAGGATACAAACACATACATACGTGTGTGCATATATGCATGTGTGCAAATTTTAATATTTTGTACATATGTGTGTAACGGTAGTACATATGTGTGTAACGGAGAAAAATTTATTTTATTTTTGTTATATTCAGAGAGACGACTGATTGAGGCGGAACGCAGCAGTTATCACTCAAACTCCTCCTCCACCTACCGCTGCCCGTCGCCGCCCGCCACAGCGACGGCCGGCCACAGCGAATGCGAGTCCATTCCCACGCCGCCCACATTCCGCATTCCGCGCTACATCAAGATGGAGCAGGCCTCCATCACCTCTCCCTCCGAGACGACAACGCGCGCGTCACTGAGCGTGACCAGTGAGCGCGCGGCAACCGCCACCGCGCAAAGCGTGTGGTATCCGACGGTAGTGACGACCACGGTATTGGCGAGCTCGAACGACGGTTGCGCCGGCTGCGCCGCCGCCGCCGCCGCCAACAACAACAACGGCAACAGCAGAAAGACGACGAAGCAGCAGATGCAGCTGCAGCAGCAACAGCAGTCGGGCGGCCTCCTCTTCTACCCCATGCTGCACCATCACCACCAGCAGCACCTTCGCAGCGGCTCGGTGCTGCGGACGGAGATGCGCGTGGCGCGCACAATTGGCGTTGTGGTGGGCTGCTTCACGGCGTGCTGGCTGCCATTTACCATAATCTACGTTCTTCAGGTTTGCAATTTTCAAATGTTTTGCAAAGTGTGTGTCGATTCGATTCGAATCAAATCGAATCGAATCGCATTATTTCGTAAAGATGAGATGGTTTAACGCCAAAAAACACAAACCGAGGTTTAATTGGCTTAACAAAAAATATTTTATGTGCCAAATATTGTTCTTATCATTATCATTATTATCATTATCATTATCATTGTTATTGTCATTACTCTCATTATCATTATCATTATCAATATCATTATTATGTATTGTCATTATCAATCAATTTGAAAAATTTTTGTTTTGATTTTTTCCAGAAAATAATTGAATTTTGAAACAAATTTCAGGCCTACCAGACGTGTCCGGTAGGCGTTTGCGTTCCGATGTGGTTCTTTACGGTAGCGTTCTGGCTCGGCTATGCGAACTCCGCGCTCAACCCGCTGCTCTACGCCGCGTTCTCGCGCGACTTTCGCTCCGCCTTTCGCAAAGTGCTCATGGATCGTACTTCCAGTTTTCGTAGCAATTAGATATTTATAGATTGTTAGTCTACTGTATATGCATATGTTAGCCTACAGTATACGCATATGTGCACATATGATATTTATTTATTATTTATTATTTTTTGTTAGTCTATTTCTCTGACATTTTTTGAAATATTTCTGTAATTTCTGTAATAATAATCGATTGAAAACCTTACAAATTGTCATTTATATATTATTTAGTAAAATTTAGATTGAAATTAAAATTAAAATTAAAATTAAAATTAAAATTTAAATTCAGATTAAAATTTAGATTAAGATTTAGATTAAAATTAAATTTTAGATTTAGATTAAAATTTAATTTTAAATTCAGATTAAAATTTAGATTTAGATTTATTTTAGAGGAAACCTTTTTTCTCTATTTCTCTGCTCCCTCTCTCGCAGCTACAGTCTTTCGTTTCTCACATTTCTTTGATTTTTACATAGTTGATTTTTTGATTGTTTTTGAAATGATATCATTCGAACGGGTTCTCAGCATTTTCTCAAATCAGGTACTAACTATCAGATTGTTCTTCTACACATCATATATGTATCATCTAACTTATTATCATTATCATTATCATTGATGTTCAATTGTTTTATTTTACGGTTGTTTGGAATGAGAATGATATCAGTCTCTCCCATTCCGCTATCAATCAAACGAAAAAATAAATTTTTTGATAATTTTCACTTTTGACAATTTTACAATTGAATTTTTTTTGCAATACTGTATCATTACTGTATCATTTATTGTTTCTGAAAAATTTGCAAGAGAATATGCAAAGTTAAAAGTTATTACAAATTTGCAAAAAGGAAAAAGACAATTATTAAATTGGCACAAAATAATGACTAATTTTTGATACAAATTCCCTCGAGGATAATACCGTCATTCTGTTTGTGTGTGTGCCAGACAATAAAATTTGAAAAAAAATGAAAAATTCAAAAAGAAAAAAAATTTAAAAAAGTTAAAAAAAATTTAAAATCTGAGCAATTTGAAACATTTTTTTGCAACAATTTTTTATGTGTGTTTGTGTGTTGTGTATATTGTGTATGTTGAATGCTGTGTGTGTGTGTGTGTGTGTGTGTGTGTGTGTGTGTGTGTGTGTGTGTGTGTGTGTGTATGACAAATAGTTAGACATTTCAGTTGGGGATTAGATATATCTTGGATTATCCTCTATTTATACAAACAAAAAACAAATAAAAGTCCATACTGTAGCTACTGTAGCGCTTCAATTTCAAAATTTGCTAGATTTTAAATTCAATGCAAATGCAAAGTACAAACGCAAAGAGCAAGTGCAAATTCAAAGTGCAAATTACAGTTTAAAATAATGAAAAGACTTTTCATAAAGATTTGTAAAGCGTGAAAAGTGCAAAAAGTGCAAAACTGAAAAGTGCCAATAGTGCAAAGTGCCAAATGCGAGAATTTTCAAAAATGAAAAGTGCCAATATGAGAAGTGTTGGGGTTGAGAAATGTCGTGGGTAATAAGTGCAAAATGGCCGCTCTGACCAGTGCCAAACGTGAAATTGTCAATGGTGAGAGAAGAAAAGTGCCCTGGATGAGAAGTGTCAAAGGTGAAAAGTGTCCTGGATGTAAGGTAACAAACATGCAAAGTGTCAAACGTGCAAAGTGCCAAATACCAAAAAAATAAGTGAAAATTGTCGAAAGTGCAAAGTGGGAAGCTAGTAGATGGATTTGGGCAGACATGCCCTCTCATCGCCCTGCGCGATGTAGAGCACGTAGTAGATGAAGAATACGACGAAAATGACGGGCGAAAGGAAGCGCGCCGCCGCGTCGAGGCGGTGGTAGAGCGCGGTGATGCGCCGCTTCTCCGACTTGTAGAACTCGCGGCGATATTCGTTGGCGGCGCGCTGCGCTTGTCGCTCCTGAATTCTCGTAATTATATGTACACTCGGCGTTTTTTTCTTTCGATTTTCGGAATTTCAAATCTCTTTCGATTTTCGATTTTCGGTAAAAAGTGCCGAAAAGACCGTTGATGAAATTTTTGAACTATTTTGTGCAAAAAAAATGCGTTTTTTTTTAACGAAAGTTGTTAAAATCAACACCTTGTTTTGTAAAATAACTACATATTTTGGTATACGGTAGCTGTGATCAGATGAATTTTTTATGAATTTGTGCTCTTTTGTCTTGACAAAAGGTACATATATACATAGAGCGCTCCTCAAATTTCATCTCATTTGGTGCGCTGGAACCGGAGATATTATGGGTATTTGAAGTGGTCAAATGTGGGAAAAAACTCGCATTTTTCTTCAAATTGAAATATCTTTTTTTGCTTATGACGGATTATGAAGAATTTTCGATTATCGATTTTCGGTCTTTTTCCTTTCGATTTTCGATTTTTGAAATCGCGAGGGCCTTTCGATTTTCGAAAAATCGGCCATTTTTTCGAAAATTTCGAAGAAATTTTTTTATTCGATTCAACCCGTCCCATAAGTAATTTTTTCAAAAAAATTCAATTAACTTTAATAATTGATTCGATGCAGAATTTCATTTTGAGTGAGTCGAATCACGTGTTAAACGTTTTTTTAACTTTTTTTTCGGAAAAACGATATTATTGAAAAACTAAAAATAATTGAACATTTTGCTTAAAAACGGAAAATGTTTTGTTTTTTAATAATAAAATTTTCTGAAAAAAGAGAAAAAAGTTTAACATGCCATTCGACGCGGAATGAAATTCAGCGCGGAATAGATTATTTAAACTTCTAAAATATTTTCGTGTGCCATCAAAAAATTGGTTAAACTTCGAAATCCGCAAATGTCGGTACGAACACAACTCACACTTTATACTTGCCAGCTCTTAGACCACCTCAAACTTAGAAACTATTAAAATGCAAACATAAAAAACTTTCTTGAAAAAAAATTAGGAAAATATTCGAAAAAACATGCAAACTTTCAATCGAAATTTGAAAATTTACGATTTCCGATATACAATTTACGGCATTTACGGCTTTTTTGGGCAAAAATTTACGATTTACGATTTACGAAATATCGAGGTCCTGAAAATTTACGATTTACGATTTATGAAAATTAATAATCGGCTTAATAAACCTATACATATGTAAACATATGTCCGTATACACATGTATGTATGTATGTATGTATGTATGTATGTATGTATGTATGCATATGTATGTATTTGAATATGTATGTATTTGAATATACGTGTATGTGTATATGTACACACATACGTATACATTGGCGAAAGACAAAACTTCAAATATCTGTGCACTTTTTTCTTTTTTAAAAGCGACTTTTCTAAAATTGGACCAAGTGTTCAATTTGAATATTCTTCCTGAATTCAAATTCAATTTGTTCAATGTCAATTCAATAAAATTCAAATTGAAATAACTTTTTTTGCTTATGACGGATTGTTAATGTATATATACATACATATGTATATAGTCATTCGACGCGCCTTTCGGATGGAGCTATTTCCGCATGAATTTGCAGAAAAGACCGTTGATGAAAGTTTTGAACTATTTTGTGCAAATCGCACTTTCTTGTGTAGCGGATTTTTGCTGTTTTTTGATTTTCAAATGAAAATTGTGTTATCCTAGGTGACGTTATTCTTAGCCAATAAAACATTTTCTGATGCAGAATTTCATTCTCTTTCGATTAGAGCTAAAATTAGCGTGTTGCGATCAACTCCAGGTGTTGATTTTAACAACTTTCGTTAAAAAAGGGCATTTATGAAAACGGTTTTTTGCACAAAATAGTTCAAAAATTTCATCAACGGTCTTTTCTGCAAATTAATTCGGAAAGAGCTCCGAATGACTATATATCAGGGTGTAACAATTTTCGATTTTCGATTATCGATTTTCGGTCTTTTTTCCTTTCGATTTTCGATTTTTGAAATCACGAGGGCCTTTCGATTTTCGAAAAATCGGCCATTTTTTCGAAAATTTCAAAAATTTTCAAAATTTTGAAGAATTTTTTTATCCAATTCAACCCTGCCCATAAGTTTTTTTTCACAAAAATTTAGTCAAAATTTGTCATTTTTAAGAGAAAGTTTAAGTTTTAAGTTTAAAACATTTTCACATATGTT
>SAUE01002989.1:99260-123395 GCA_009724625.1 Deladenus siricidicola
TAAAACGCGCTATCGAAAGTATATACACACTTTGCCAAACAACAAACATATCATTTAAATAAAGCTCTTTGAAAAAACCGAACGAATTTATTCCTCAACCCAATATATAACATATTTGAAAAGTAGTTGTTATTTATTTGCTATTTGTGTGGGCGGGACACCAGTGGTGTATCTAGAATTTCAGAGTCAAGACCCAAAAATTTCAATTTTTAACTTCGATTTACTTAAAAAATCCCAAAAAAAATTATCTAATTTTTTTTTTAAATACTAAAGATAGTAATTTATTAATATTTCTAATGAAAGGCATTGGCAAAATGAAGCGTTTTGTCGCGATTATTTCTGATACAATATTTTTGTGAATTTTAAATGTTCGAACAAATAAAATAATCTTCGAAAATTGTTAATTTGTTTTGTTTTCTTACAGGGATGCACGGAATGGCGTCTCCGCACCAGATTCCCTCGTCGCCGCATCAGATGACCTCGCCGGGCCCGTCGCCATCGCCGCAAATGTACGGTGGCGTCGTGCCGGGAATGCATCAGCGATGCATACCCGCCTATCCCGCCGGCTCGCAAGTCCCGCCGCCACACTATCCGTTCGTCGGCGGCGCGCAGTCCTCGCCGCAGTGGATCACTCAGCAGGTGAATTTTTATTTGAAAAATTATTGGTGGCAATCATACATTTTTCCTCTATTTTTCTTACATTTTTTCTTTATTCATTTTTCTATGTGTCTAAGAAAATTTTATTTGGTCCCCCCGTTGCACGGGTAAAATTCCTCCGTCGAGAAAAATTTTTTAAAAAATTTTCTATGATAGTACAAATTAAAGTAAAAAAATTATCTCCATGGAATTTTTTTTGCACGATTTCCTTTTTGGAAATTTCTGACGACGCCACTGGCCAGGGTTTCGGAATTTTCTCCTCGTGGAGAAAAAACGTTTAGGCAAGGGGGATTTAGGCGTTTTAGCGAAAAAACTAAAACATTTTCTTCTCCTCAACGAATCAATCTCTTTTGGTCTTGGTGTGGGTATGGTATTTTTTTAAGATTTTTTGTTTATTTTCTACAAATTTTGGAATAGGGAATTGCTGAATAATTTGAATATTTTTGCCCGAAGAAAATGAAATAAAGAAAGCGGAATTTGGTGAGGTTGGATTATTTTAAAAATTTAAAAAAAGTTGAAAGGAGGCTTTATTTTTAGGTGTTTTGTGGAAAAATTGTATTTAGTAAAATGAACTTTGAGAAAAAATTTGATTTTCTATTCTTTTAGTGCTATTTTTTAGGCTTTCTATCTTTTTATTGCAAGTCAGCTGTTGTCAACCTAATAAAATTTATTGTTAATCGTTTTATTTCTTTAAATTCAATTTTTCTCTTGTTCCGCCATTT
The DNA here is from genome assembly GCA_009724625.1 of Deladenus siricidicola. Taxonomy (NCBI): domain Eukaryota; kingdom Metazoa; phylum Nematoda; class Chromadorea; order Rhabditida; family Sphaerulariidae; genus Deladenus; species Deladenus siricidicola. The sequence continues at coordinate 100,640 of SAUE01002989.1, forward strand.
TTTCTTATTTTTATTTGTTTTTTAAGATTCCCCAACACTACGTCATCAACCAGCAGCAGCGTGTTATGGGTCCGCCCGGTCAAGGCCAGCAGCAGCGCGTCTCGATGACCACGCGACCGGCCTATCCCATGCCGACCATTCAAGGCATGACCCACACCGGCCAAGTCACGTATTTGTCGTCTGTGGGCGGGGGCGCATCGCATCCACATCAATCGCAGCAGCCGTCACCGACGATTTCGTCACAACCGCAGACGCCAACTCGTCCCGCCGACAAGAATCGACAACACTTTCAGCACCAACAACCACCGGTGAACGCCGTCCAGCAGCAGTTCGGTCAGGCGCAGGGCATGGCGGCCGCACGCCAGCTACAGCAGCCGGGAATGTTGTCCACCTCACAAGCACAGTTTGCTGCTATGCAGCAGCAGCAGCAATCGCTGTTGGAGTATTCGGCGATTGTGCCGCCGGGCGGAGGTGTAATGCCCGGCTCTCCCGCTTTTATGATGCAGCAACAGCAGCAGCGTTTTGTGCAACAGCAGCAGACTTTTGTGCAAATGAATCCACAGCAGATTCAGCAACAAATGGCGGCGCAGCACTACTATCAGCAACAGATGAGGGAGCAGGTAAAACATTTTTTGTAAATTATTTCACAAACTACAGTTGTAGGCCATGCCTTAACTGTTTTGATTTTTCTGAATTAGCTGTTAGAGAGGTGATTTTAAAAATTCTCCTTTACAAAAAAATTCTCCTTTACCCCTTTTTTATTCTCCTTTACACAGCCGGCAATCGCAATTATACCCATCTTTCTATGTATCTATGAAATATGTGTTTCAAATAAAGGTTAAAGGCATTTCATCTCAATATATCCCATGAATTTAGCCATAAACTTTTTGATTTTTTTCAAAATTTTCAATCTTTATTATTAAAATTTGTTCAAAAAATTAAAATTCGTATTTTTTCAATTAATAAACCTAAGGTTTTTGTTATGTCTGTGGAAAAGGTAATTGACCGCGGTGGGAATCGAACCCACAACCATCACAAACCGGGCGACTGCTCTACCAGTTGAGCTACACGGACACCTGTAACCACAGAACATAAATCTCTATTTATCCCGCTCTAACAGTTTTTCTGCTGATTCGCGTCTTAGCCTAAGCCTAAGAACTAGTCTCCTAATTGTAAGTTTTGTTAAACGATTTTGAGCAAAAAATTTTCAATTTTTTTGCGAACATTATACCTTGGTCCCCCCTGAGCTTTTTCGAACTTCAAAGATCTCAAAAGTTGGGATGAAATGTCTCATCGCCAAAAAAACAGCCGAAGCGCAGCAAAAACAAACATATGCAACAACTTTCCGTACAATCAAATATAATTTTACTTTTGCAGAAGGTTTGACGAATCTGAAAAGCATAGATAATGAATGCTTTTTGTAATTTTAGCAAATTTGTATTGACGTTGGGATAAAAAGTAATTAACGCCTAGATAATTATATATGTTCACTTTTTTATTAAGTTAGTTAATATTCAAATTTTGAACGATTCTACACACATATTTATTCTGCAAAAGAAACGATTCTACTAAAAGATTATTTATTTCTGTTTTGTTATCTTGCTTCTCACTCTCCACTCCCTCATCACTTTTCTCTAAGCATATATGTATATTTGTTTTATTGAATTTTAGCAAATTTCTCGCCAACAGCAGCAGCACCATCAGCAACGCGTCGGCGCGCAGCAACCGTCGCCGGCCTATCCGATGAGCGCTGGAATGGCGCCGAGTCTCATCACGACCACCACCACGCCGATGGCGCAACTCATGGGCGGTCCGGCTGCCGCGTCGGCGCCTACGCCCGGCGCGGCCGGCCAATTGCATAACGCGATGGGCGATGGATTTGTTCAGCCGCAGTGTGAGTTGACTGTTTTGGAAGCTTTTTGTGCTTATCCTTTGAGGCAATTTTACTTTGGAATTTATTGAAGTTGTTCGGCGAGTTCTCGTGAGGTTTTAACTAAATTTGCTTTTCGCACAACCAGTGGGCGGGCTCAGAAATTTTCTATGGGGAGAGTATGGTCCAGAAATTCAAAATTTATAGGGACTAAAATTTATGTTCAACAAAAGTTGGGGATTGGCGTGTTTGGAACGCTTTCGATTAACCTTTTTTAGAGCACTAAAATGATTGGAAAATTAAAAAAAATTCTCCATGTGGTGCTACTAACCCTGACGGGCTCACCACTACTCACAACTAATTCTTGTGATACATATGTACAAAAAGATTATTTAGCTGGACACGAGTTTTATTATTAATTTTTATTTATGGATTTGTCTTATTTTTTGGCGTGAATTTTATATTTTTTGGAAAGCAATTTTTTTTTACTCTTGTAATCAAGAAATATAATTTTCCGAATTTTTTTAACGACATTAGAAAGACATTTTTTGCATTGTTTATTTTCCTTCGATAAGAGTTTTCCAATCTTATTGCACACTTTTATCTGACACACAGTGTGTTTGCGTTATGTAAAGTGTGGAGAATTAAAATTATTATTTTTTGTCAATCGAACTGTGTCTTTGAGAGAGAGATAGAGAGAAAGATGTACGTGTAGCATTGAAAAATGTTTTTGCACCTAAATTTGGCGTCGAGTTTGGTGTAATGCCGCGGTTGGTTAGCGCCAAGCTATAATAAATTGATTCGCCGTGTGTACTGGGGCAAAATGTTTTCATTTCAAACACAGTTTGCGACCATAGAGGATGTGATTAATTGAACAATAATTTATGACATGGAGCAAGAAGTGCTCATTATTTTTCTCGTCCCTTTGGGTTTCGCATTTTGTAATTCGCGCATTATTGGGTGCCACTTTTTTATTATGTAATTAGCGTGTTGTCAGTGGGGCCGCCGCAAGTCATAAACGTTTTCGCTTTATTTCTTCGTTCTGAGTAGTAATGTGAGGAGAAAGAGAGAGGGAGGGAGAAGTCGAGAGCGGATGAATATGAATGTTCAGGCGATTATGGGGAGGATTTTAAACGAAATGAGTGACGAAAATACCAAAGAAATCTGAGAAATTTGCGATGGCTTTGGGTTATCATAAATGCAAATTTTTGAAGAAATTTGCAGAATGTATTTTATTAAAGAGAACCAACCCACTGCATGCAGCAGGAAGAAGAGGAAAGGTAATGGATAAAGAAGGAAGGAAAAGGTCAAGAAGCACTGCGCTGCTCTCCATTTATGAGCGAGTACCTTAAAATGTGTTATTTATATGTAATTTTTATTTTTTCGTTCCGTTTTTTTCCTCTTCGAAGACAGATACATTAATAATGTTTTCCAATTTGTTTTTTTGATTGGCTAGTTTAGCAGGTCTTGAAATTAATTTGGCTTCCTTTTTTGCTCATCTCTACGCTAATTTGACGGTGATATGACTCTGAGGTTTTTGAAGCTGTTTCGCATTTATTTCACTTTTTATAATTATTTTCAGATTTAGCAAAATACATGGCCTTTATTTTCTATAAATTGTAGTATTGACTTATATACGAGGGGAGAGAGAGAGAATTGTGGTTGCATTTTTTCCTTCAAATTTTTATATTCAAAGTCGACACACGACATATGTATATGTGTGAAGTGCAGCTAAAAATGAGACTTCTAAGAAGAGTTGGTTTTATAATATTCGCTTTTTTAAAAGTTATCAACACAGTATTTTAATACTTTCTTTTATCGTCGAGTTAGTTGGTGTTAGGAACTTTAATTGCTTGCTGAGCTTGAATTATTTGTTGCAAAATTTTGAAAGTAATTCAACTTTAAAAGCGGCGGTGTTAAATGGATTTCTTCAAATTAAAAATATTGTTTTTTTCCCTTTAATATTCCAAAAAATAGATGGAACCCTCTCCCCGCTAGCGATATTTATTGACAAATTTGTATAAACAAATAAAGTTTACTTAATTGTTGAATTGTTGCTGCGATCATCATCATCGTCGTCGTCATTTACATACATCGTTTAGCTTTTCTGGGGCAAAAGGAAAACTATTTTTTTAGATGGAATTGTTGTTGTTCTAGACGAATTTCACTCACATATTTACATTCCATCTGCTCTTTTTTTGCATTTATAGGAAATTTGCAGAATTTATAGTGAGTTGCTTATTTTAGTGGTGGTGGCTGCATAAATATATATATTCCTCGGAATAATAATAAAAATATAATAAGATCGTGTACGACGAGATGTTTTAAGCGAATTTCCGGATTGCTATTGTTTTGTATTTATCGGAATATCAAATTCACTTTTTTATCAAAGAAATTTTTTTAATATAACACACTCCACAATTTTTAAATTTGTCCTATGGGAATTTTTTGAGGCAATAGTAGAGAGAAAATATTAAATGGTAGTGTTTTGTTTAAAATGGCTAGCATATTTTTCAGTTTTTAATGCCTTCCACATTTATACTTAATTATTGTTTGACAAGATTTTTTATTATTATTAATTTTTCACAATTATGCTATAGTGAGCGAGTAGGTAGTAGTAGTGTGGTGGTAGTTAGCGGCGCGTTAAGTTTCGGAAAGATTTCGTTTTATGAAAATTTTTATTCAAGAATTTGGGCATCATCATCTCTATCCACTCTCTTTGTACATAGGCCGTTACGTTTATTTATTTTATTTTTATTTTTGGTAATTAGGTGATTGAATATGATTAGTAATGTTTTTTAAAGTTTTTTTTTAAATTTCGTCTCTCTTGCGTTCGTTCGCAAATGACGGCCACCACCACCAACAATTGGATTAACTATAGAAAAAAAATTTTCCGATGAAGTCACTTTTTTTCTAACTTCTAAACGATATCTATCGTTCATTAAGTGTTACTTCGCTCATTTTTGTCGTATTTGGTTAAGCAAAATGCATATTTTATTCATTAAAGAAGGTTTTTCTCAACGAAAATAGAATTTGGCCTGATGTTTTTATTGGTAAAAGATTATTTTTAATTTCCATTGAAAACACGGAATATCGATTAGGAATAATTTATTTATTTTGGGGATTGGAATATTTCACTTTAAATTGAGTTACTTTCAATTAATGTCAAATGTTAAGAGTGGGGGGGGGGGAACGAGTGGTATGTATATATGAATAAAAGACACAATTTAAATTTAATTTGGATGTGTAATTTGCATAAAGTTTTTCTTTTTTGCAAAAGATATTTTTTGTGAGGTGGGAATGCTGGCCGCGTTCGGTGAGACAAAAAAAATTTTTTTTTAAGTATTTGGTGAGATTTTAACACCGCCATTCAACTTTTGCGTGTTTAGTTTGGAATTTGGAAGTGAGATGATAAATTTCGTTTGTATCATATTAGAAATAAAATTATCTATGCGTAAATTATTAATTGACAAAAATTTTCGTTGGGAATTTCTTTATTGGGAACGACGATGAAATTTCTTACACAAATGTTGCCATGTTTTTCGACATTTTGTTAGCAGCAAAGCGGAATTTTTTGTCGTTGATCGAATTGTATACATATTTAATCCGACTGAAAAATGGGAGAGAGTAGGAGAAATCATCATCGTTGCTATTTTATTTTGATATGTAGTTTTCGGCGTTTTACATCAGAATTTTCCGTGTTTTCTTTCCGTTTTTTTCAACAATTTTTGAAATGACTCAGTTATTTTTGAAATTGAATTTATTCTACCATTTTTTGCAGATACACGACTTGTGAAAGTCTAATATAATCACAGAAAAAATTGTTTTTTCACTCATAAAAAATGTTGACCATTAATTCCAAAAATGCGTCGGATAATTCGGACGGCTCGGCCGACGGTAAACAAATGTCGAAACCGGCGACTTCTTCGATGTGTATTCCGATGAAGGCGGCGGGCACCTATCGCTTTGTTCACGACGCCAACATGGTCGGTAATGCTGGCGCTGCGTTCGCCTACAAATCGCAGTTTCCTTCGACTCTTGCCAGAATCGCCAAGGTCGATGCGCTACAAAACAACGGCGGTATTCACGCCGAAGAGGTCCAACAATCTGTACTACCAAGTCCGGATGAGTTGAATAAAATGATATCCGTCATTGATTTTCGAGGTAGGGTTTTACAGCGACGATTTAAACGGTTTCTACTGAATTCAAATATATGTTTGTATAACTCGAATTCAAATCTGTTTTTCTCCATTTTGTGTGGGAGAGGAATGTTTCGGCATTGAGTGCGCTGTTTTGTGTTAGCATTTTTGTACCTGGAGTGTGAAAAATATTTTCGTTAACTTTTCCCTATGGTCTTTGGTTTATACTCACGGCGATTTTAACTCGGAGTCAAAGTCGGATTCACATAATTTTTGAATAATGGCTTAAACTTTTTTTTGACATTTCCACCATTCAATGTTATTGGCAAGGGCCATTTCTTTATTATGCTGGAAAATCCTTGTCAGATTTTCGTTAAAGCGAATTCAAGAATTAACTTCGGATTTAGAACCACCCTTAAACGATCTTTGAATGATTTTTTTCCAAAACGTGTTACGTCATCATCATTGCGTTTATTTGCTTTTAGAAACCGCGTTGCGTAATTGTCGCTTTATTATTATTAATTAAGATTAATGTTCGCTTAAAGTGGATTGGTTTGAAGTGCTGTCTTTATGCAAAATTTTTTTCTTGTTGAAATCAAATTCTCCAACAAAGTAAAAGTGAACAGTGCCATTATTTATGCTTTTGGTCGACATCATTTATTTTGGTATTTATGTGTGTGCATGTGTGTGTGTGTGTGTGTGTGCGTGTGTGTGTGTGTGTGAGAGAAAGGTGATGAAATGTCTGTGATAAATTCAGAAATTCGCAAAATATACAAAAATAAATTTTTTAGTGTTTTGTGGTTTGAGAGAAGATTTCCATTTATATTTTGTAGCACAAAAATGTGCGTATATAAGGAAAGGATTTGCTAAGCTCTTGAAACTTTTTTCACTCCGCTACTATGTGACATCAGCGTTATCATCCGATCATTATCAATATCATTGATTCAGGCGTAAGGCTCGACCTTGTGCAGGCGTTAGGCTCAAGCTCCGCATAGATATGAGACTTGCCCAATCGCCTAAGGCGCCTAAGGCCCCAACACTTGCCAACACGCCTAAGGCTTAGGCTTAGCGTAAGAATAGCCACGAGACGTTTTGTCAGTTTTTTGACAAACGCGCGGCCACGACGACTAACACTTTTTCGTAATCCGCGTTACGGTGTCAAAACATCGTAATTACGCCCCATACTGATCAGGAATCAAAAAATTTTAATTTTAACGATTGAACACGAAAAATTTTTAAGTTTTTTAAATAAAAAATGAACTAAAACGAAGATTTTTTGTTAAGAATAATGATTTATAAAAATTGTTAATCAAATTTGTCGATAATTATTATTAATTTTTGGTGAGAATTGTCTCGACGACACATTTTTGGTTTTTGATGGTCGATTTGGGCATAAATTTTTGTTTTCAACAAAAATTCAAAAAATAGAATGGAAAATAAATAAATTATTTAACTCCAGTATTCACTATATCAAATGTTTTCTTTTTTACATTTTTTATATTGTTTTATGTTCGAAGGATTGTAGTGTTACGACTTATACATATGTAAATCTTTAGTTAAATGAATGAATCAATGATTGGAAAAAGTTCATAAACTACACTTTCAAAAAACTATATTTTAATAAAAAATCGGTTTGTTTCTCGTTTTTTAATTGATTATTTTTACTTTCTAATTTGCTTCCGTCAACATATTCTGATGAATTGTTCCATAAATTTATAATATATAATACAATTTCACTTATCATTTCATTCATAAAGCAGTGGGAATGATGGAGAACGACGAGGGAGAAGAGAAAGAAAAGATGAGAGAAAGAGAGATAGAAAGAGAGAGAGAATAGAGAGAAAAATGAGAGAAAGAGAGAAGAGGGAGAGAGAAGAGAGGGAGAGGGAGAGGGAGAGAGATTTGTTTATTAAATATTAAAACAAATATTTAAAAAAACTTTTTTATCGGAACAGACATCATAGAAAATATTTCTTTTTCAAGAACAAACAAGCGGAAAAGATAAACCAGAAAATCTTTTTTCTTTTAGAATTGTTTTTAACGCCCAAAAAATTTTTTTAAGATTTTTTAGAAAATTTCGTTTGAAATTCTTTTTTTATACAATTTTTTAATTCTTTTAGATTTTTTACACATTATTAGACAATTTTTCACACAATTTTTTAGAGCATTTTTTAGACAATATTCTCAGATTCGAAGAATTGTGATTTTTCATCATGAAATAAAATCATTAAAAAATTGCACGAGAAATGGTTTAATATTATTTTAGAAAAAAATAATTGATTTTCAATCTGTTACACAAAACAAAAAGTTTCCGTTAAATTTTTTTTTCTTTTTTTTCAATTATTTTTTAATTTTTTCTTTTTTCTTCTTTGGATATTTATTTGTAGCAAATTTTTCGCTTTATTCCATTGATTTTTCGCGTCGATCAACGTCTACGGTCTTTCAATTTGCAGAGACAATTTTCATTCACTTTCCTTCACATTGAGATTCGCAATTGAGATTCTCAAATGAGAAATGTCCTCAAATGAAATTCTCAAATGAGAAATGTACTCAAATGAGATTCTCAAATGACAAATGAAATTCTCAAATAAGAAACGTTCTCATTTGCAAAATCGTTAAGGTCTATGGGAAAGTTGAAGATTTATCGTAAAAACATAATTTCTCGAAAATTTATTGGCCTAATTTTTTGAAAAACTTTAAGGGTAAGTATGTACATACTGTCTAGCAAGTTCGCCGCCATTTTTCAAATTGTTTTTTTTCTCATTTTTAATTCCATTTTTTCGTTAGGTTTATTTTTTGCGAAATTTACTTTGTTTTTCCCTTTGTACTTTTATTTGTTTGTTGGTTTTCTTTCACAAAATTTGAAATATTTTCGGGTTGAACTTTGTCGCTAGGTTCGTTTACTCTTTCTGCCCCCACTTTACGGACTATATAACTGTAGAGTTTTTATCGTAGTTTTTTTTAATTGGAAAACCTTCGGTGAGGCTTTGATTTAGGCTGAGCCTAATCTTTTAGACATGACCTGAGCCCGTATGCTATAGACGTTAGCGTAAACTGAGCCTGATGCTTTAGACATGGCAGTGGCCTTAGGCTGTAAGCTTCATCGTAGGCTTAGGCTTTTGTTCTAGACATGGCCCTATCCCTCAGGCCGTAGGTTTTGACTTCGTCGTAGGCTGAGCTTTGTGCTTTATATGACACTAGCTTTTAAGATATACGCTTTAACGTAACCTGAGTCTTATGCTCTAGGCTTTCGCTCACCCTTTTCAGATTTAGGCAGAGATTTTTTGTTACTTTTTTCTTTTATTAATAAAATTTTAATGAAAAAAATTGATTTATTTTTGATTTTATTTATTTTTAGAAATGTTTTATATTTTATGTGATTTATTGTGTTTCTAAAATATTTCGTTCGTTTGGCAAGAAATATTTTTTAATATTTAAAAAATTGTAAAATTACAATTTTCAAACTTTTTCCATTGTCGCAAATTGTGTAATAAGTCAAACTTTTTATTTTTTAAATTTTAGAAAGAGAATTTTTTTCGAAACTCACCTCCATAATAATCAATTACGCGCTACAGTAGCTACAGTAATACCACACGAACACACACAAACACACGCATACAATGACGACGACGACAACTACGATCAACGCGACGGCTACGGTGCCGGCGCCGGCGAAGAAGTGCGTGAAGAAGCGGCTTTTGGCGAAAATGTTCGCTTTGCTAAACGTCAACGGTACGTACTACTTACTTATTTACAGTATGCATGTACAGTTGGTGCCCGCTGAGGGTTGGGCGGAATTCCGAATTTCCATTTTTTGAGCTTCAGAATTCTGGATTTTTTGCTATCTGCCAGCTAGTCAAAAGAATTCGGAAGTGTTTTCGGAAAATTAGGCCATAAAATTCCGAATTAAAAATTTTTAAACACTGGTTCACACATTCAATGTTCAGAATTAAGATCGTTTTTCGATTTCAAATTTTTGAAATCTCAAATTTATTTTCGGTTTTGTACAAACATTTATAGATATATGTAAATTTAATTTAAAATGAACTTAAAATAAAAAAGTTTTCCTTTTTCAGACAAGCCAAAAGCCGCAAAAAAGTCGACAAAGAAGGCGTCACGCGGCGGTAAATTTTTTTCCGCGCCGTCGCGCTGGCGTCGCTATTCGCGCGCTCCGATATTCCCCAGCGCGCCGCAGTTCACGCCGTCGTCGGTGAGCCTCAGCTACTTCGAGCCCAGCCTCGACACGATAGTCGAAGAGACGGAGGTGGAGTTGGCGCCGCTGACTTGATTCCAACTTTCTCTTCAATCCTCTTCACTGACACGGCGATTGACTCTTCCGCCAAACGACTAACCAACAAATATATATAATCATCCACCGCTTCTCGAAACGAGAAGCCCAGAGAGGAGACACGGCCGAGGGAGAAGAGGGCGCCAGAGAAAAAGCGAAAAGAGCACACGATGGAGTTGGCGTCGCTGACTTGATTCAAGCTTTCTCTTTAATCCTAACGACTAACCAACACACATAATCAATCATCCATCACTTCTCGAAACGAGAAGCCGAGAGAAGATAGCACACACACACGGCCGCCTAGGGTGTGCAGAGAAAAGAGAGGAGATCAGACATCCACAGCGGCCAAGTAAAGAAAGGGCCAAGAGAAAAAGAACAACACACGCACATATGCAAATAGCAGAGTGGAGAAGGCGCGCAAAGAAAAAGAAGAGGCGACTGTATTACCGCTCGTTAGTGAATGGGCGAAGAATTCAACTCGAGCGAAAGTCCGCAAAATTCGCCACGTTGAACTTGGCGAAAGGATGGATGAGTGACGAGAATTCGATTTTGACTATTTATTTTTTGTTTTGTTTTGTTTTATTTAATTTATTTCTTTGTCTGTCAAAATTGCCGATCAATAAACAAAAATGGATTGATGGATTGATTGCCGTACGAAGAAATTATCAGAAAAAAATTTACACATATTTTACCCACACACAAATCAATGAAGATATTTCTAACCAACTAGTTTCCTTGCGTGAAAAATTGTCAATTTCGATTAGAAATGAAGAAAAATTTCTTCCAACTTTTTTGCGGAGAAAAAAATAATTTGAAAAAGAGAAAGAAAGAATCGATTGAACCGATGTTTAAACCGATGTAGTGTAACTTGAACCTCTTTTTGGATTGGATCTATAATATAAAAAGCTAAAAATGTATCAAATTTGGAATTTTTTGAATCTAGTCAGCTTTTTCGGCCAAAAAATATTTGATTCACCCAACCACAAACGCGCTGATCTTCACATATCAGGGAAGTGGCCGCAAATAAATTTCATTTGCGAAAACCGCAAATCTCAAATAAATTTTTATTTTCGCAAATCCCAAATTTTTGCCCCAAAAATCCGTAATTACGAGCAATTTTTCGTAATTACGATCAGCCGTGCTTTTATCTACGCGTAGCTAAAAATGTGTGTAATTGTGCTTTTCAAATCTAGTCAATTAATCAATAAAACCACATCACCCAGACTAATCACCCAAGCCACAAATGCGGCGATGTTGCTGAATTGTTCGCATAAATTTGAAATTTGCTTGCTAAAAATTCTAAATATTAAAAAGAGGAAAAATGGTAATTTTTTTATTCTTTCACTTAATGATGCTTTTCGAACCTAGAGCTAAAAATATATTAAAGTTAGCTTCTCAAAACTTAAAAAAAATAAATAAAAATATCTCAAACCTAAAAAAAGATTAACTATTCATTCATATGTATTTATTTCATGACGATAAAAATTGAACTTTGCCTGCTGAGAAATTCTTTAAATTTTCCAAGAAACAAACAAATTCGTTTCTGTTTTCTTCTGTTTCTGTCCGATTGACTTTAATTCAAAAATTTTCAATTAAAAAAGGCATTTTTTGGAAAAAAATCAAAAAAAAATTCGAAATTTGCTTACTAAAAAGTTATTAAATATGAAAAAAATAAATAATTTTTTAAACTTTCAATTAGTGATGACTCAGATCACTTAGCTTAAATCACAAACCTAGCCAACTTTGTTTCCTCAAAAAATTTTCAAAATCACTGAAGCCATAAATGTGGCAACGTTCAATTAGTTCACCAAATTCCAATAAAAATTCTTCAAATTCTTTAAAAATTCTTTCAAAGAATGAATCATAAATTTTTCTTTTTTTGATAGCGATCATTTCTCGCCAAAGGTGAGAGCGCATAAAAACAATAAAAAAATACATCAAAAACACAAGAAACACAGATATACAAGATGACATTATATATGTTCGCATTCACTGAACTTTGGCATTTTGAACCTTTTTCAAATTTTTTCCAATAGCTTTAACAAATAATGTGGTGTGTGTGTGTGTGTTGTGTGTGTGTTTGTACGTATTAGGGAGGGCTGTGTCGAAAATAAATTTGAAATTTGGAAAATGAAAAATCGCAAAAATTGAAATTTTGCTTAAATTTTCTCAAAAATCGGAAAATGCTTGGTTTTCCGAAACTCGAAATTCTTGTGATTTCGAAAATCAAAAGAAAAAAACGCCGAAAATCTAAAATTTTTACACCTTTGGTATAAAAAAATTGAGACATACATACATGTGTATATGTATGCGTATGTGCAATTTTGTGAATTTGATCTTTCATTTACAATGCAATACCGAGTCGATTAATGAGGGCGATTAGTCACGAGAAATCATTTGTGTTTTCACACATTTCCGGACAAAAAAAAATTACAAAAATATTTCCAAAAAAGAAAGAATTGGGCGTTAATCGTGACAAAAAGATTTCTCAATTTTTTTATGAAAAATTTAATTAAAAGTAAATAATCTTCAGAAACGATTTATTTCTTCAACACTTTTTCGACGTTTAAGTAAGTATGTATGTAAGAGAGAAAAAAGATCAAAGAATAAATGCAGATGTTTTGGCTGAAATTTTGTTTGATTTTGACTTTTTTGTTGGAAAACTTCTTTTTGTTTATTAGACCGAAACTTTTGCTGAAACTTTTTTGTTCATTAGGCTGAAACTTTTGAACACATATACAGTAAAAGACGGTCCGGTCTAAAAAATCTTTTTTTTCGGTCTGGTTTCGGTCTAAAAAATCTAAAAGAGACTTAGACTTCGCACACTACGAGACTTGTCTAAGTATAAGTCTTAGGCTCCGTATACTACGAGACTTTCCTAAGATGCTTCGCATACTGCGATGCTTCGCATACTACGAGACTTGACTAACGCTTAGGCTCTCTACTGCGTGACTTTTGTATAAAAATGATGTATTGATTAAAGAAAAATTATTTTTATCTTTCCTCCGCAAGTCGCATTTTTGTGGAAACACAAAAAGTTATTTATAAATATTTATTTTGCAAAACATTTGGCGGCAACATCATTGTTATTTTAAGAATTTTTTTTAAAATTTTCACTATGTTCAAAATTTCATTTTAAGGGCGTGGTAACCGAGCAAACTTTTTGTTAATTCCACAAATTTATTCACTTACAATTTGATTAAAAAAACCGTAAAAAACAAATAATCAATCTACCGTCGTTTGAAAAAAGTATTTTTTTGAAAGAATAAAATCTTTGTAAAACATTTGGATCAAAATTTCGTTCATGCCAAAACATTTTTCCTTCCTAGTAAGACAACACATTTTTTATGTAATGTTTCATAAAAAAAGTTTTTTTATTGAAAAAATTACGGCCATACAAAAATTTATGGCGGAAAAATTTTTTATACAACTTGAATGGAAAGAAAAGGTCTTTTTTCTTTAAATGATATTCAATCATATCTTCGTTAAAAAAGAAAAAAAAAGTTTTGTAAAAAAACGAAAAAAACAAAATAAAATTTATTTTTTGTTGGAAAAGTAAAAACTTTACTAAGAAAGGAAAGAAAGGATTTTGATGAAAAAGGAAAGAAACTGTTTTGAGAAAAGAAATAAAGGGAAAGGAAAGCAAAGTTTCAGTTGAGAACAGAAAGAAAAGTTTTTGTTGAGAAAGGAAAAATTTTGTTCCGTAATGATTTTGTGGTAGAAAACAGAAAGGATTGTTGTGAACTTCAGACATTTTATTAAGCCACAAAAAGATGACTAACTTTTTGCACTTTTAAAAAATTTTCCACTCTTTCTCTGCGTTCTGTCAGCCATCAATAGTCTCCGAAAAGTTTCGAGCTGCGTCAACAACATTTGCACTCTATTCATCAACATTTTGTACTTTTAAGAGGAAAAAAATTTACACTTTGTACATTTATTAAAAGGTTCAAAAATTGCGTCAAAAGTAAAAATCTCAAAAATAAAATAAATTTTTTTTCTTTAAATTTGATAACTTTTTTGTTGTTTTCGAATTGATGTTTTGTTTCATTTTTTCTTTTTTTCAATTTAATTCGCTTTATAAGTCGAATTAAACTTCACAAAAGTTCGAATATTTCATCATATGAGAAAGAATTTCGATTTGCGTACATTTTGTAATTTTATTTTATTTTAATTTGTTTGCGTAACTTACTGTGCGGTATGCAATCATTACTGTATATATTTGTTTTCTCTACGATAGCTTACATTACTAACATGTATTTATTTGTTTTCTTTACAGTATATATTAGTTTTTTGTATGATAGCTTACAGTACTAACGTGTATTTATTTGTTTTCTTTACGGTAGCTTACAGTACTAACGTTTTCTGTGGCTGACAATTTTTCATGCGTTCTAGAATTATAGTCCAAAAAGTGTATTATTTGCTCATTCGTATATTAAATCTAGTTACGAATTACAAATTGCAAGTTACAAAAATAATTTCTCGTAATTATGCACATACCCTATTCCAAGGGGAGGGGGGAAGGGCAAAAGGCAAAAAAAGGCCAGCGAGTGCCAATCATCTTCTCGCCAACCATCTTCAACGAAAATTTGAAATGTTTAGCTGCGTTTTCAGCTTCGTTATGACGCAATACATATATATTTTTTAGCTTTAAATTATTGATCATATAATACATATAATAAACAAACCCAATATCTGTTTATTGTACTTTTAAGCGTGGGCCGAATAACGAAAAAGAAAATAAAAAATATTTATCTAGACAAAATTTATCTAGACAAAGGCGAAAAAACTTTTCAATAAACCGCCAATCGAATGTTTTCATCACACAAAACTTCGAGAAAAAAATAATATTTTGTGTTAAAAATGTTTAATTTGCGTACATTTTTTCGCGATTTTCTCCATTATATGCGTGAATTTATTGATTTTTCTTTATGATTTTTTTCGCGACTTCTTTTGTTCGGTTTTTAACAAATTAAATCAATTTTATGAAAATGTTATGTGAAATT
This sequence comes from Deladenus siricidicola, assembly GCA_009724625.1. NCBI lineage: Eukaryota > Metazoa > Nematoda > Chromadorea > Rhabditida > Sphaerulariidae > Deladenus > Deladenus siricidicola. The sequence continues at coordinate 115,940 of SAUE01002989.1, forward strand.
TCGAGTTCAGAAGGCCGCAAGATTCGTTTATCTAGGAGCAAAGCAATGACAAGTTTACTGGGTTCAACATTTTTGCTAGCTTTGATATTTTTACAAGCTTTGACATTTTAACATTTCCCGGTTTAACGTTTTTTCTAAGTTCAATATTTCTAGTGGGTTCAACATTTTTGCTAGGTTCAAAAACTTTTAAAACGAAAACCTTTCCGAAGGGAAGAGGTAAAAGCAAAGAACAAAACGTAAAAAACTTTTTTTTCTCGGGATTGGGAGAATGGCCTCGTTATTTCGATTTGCGTTTTTTTATAAAGGCGCATTCAGCGAATAAATCAGCCGATTATTGATTTTGAGAAAAAAAATCAAAAAATTGTCTGTCAAATCTAGGGTGTACATATATATGTATTAAACAGGGTTTGGACGACACCGAACCAGATGATATTTGTTAATGGCCAAAACGAAGTAAAATTTTCTCTTTAAAGAAACTTTTTGAAAACATAAATTCTTAATCTATTTTAACCAATATGTATCAAATATACTACTCTAAAAGGAATGTTTTAGCCACTACGAACCAGATACAGTATTTCAAAATGTAGTGTGTTTTGATTTATACGTTTTAATATTGGAAATATAACGCTAAATGTGTTTATGTATAATATATTTTCTCAATTCACAAACATTTTCAGGCTCTAACACAAAAGTCGGAATAAAATTCAATGCTCATCAGTCCGACGTCATTCGGCGGATGTCGCCTCAGCCAACAAGACATTTATGGCGCGTATTTGAATTTCTCTCCCACCTCCGCTTCGCCACCATTGGCGAATAAAGCGCGCGCAAGACCACGCCGCGCCGACAGTCAAAGCCCCCAACGGAAAATGGCCACCACCGTCAGCGCTACCGTCGTAGTCGACTTATCGCGCAAGGACAGCTCGAAGAAGCGATTAATGGCCAGACTGTCGAAGATCCTCAACTCACAAGGTAATGTTTTTGAGTTTAACCAGAAGAATCTCAAAATGAATGCAATTGTGGCGCGACAAAACCCCTCGCACTTATCGCGCCACTCCGTAGCACTTATTTCGTCGGTCACTCGCATCTAACGCCCCATCATTTCGAAAATAGCGCCCCACCCCCTCGCACCCCCGCCAGACTCTCTCGCCCTCAACGCGCCCGCCACCTTCTCGCCCTCACTGCGTTTGCGGGAGATCCAAGAGGAAGTTGACCAGCTATGACCTTAACTATACTAGCCAAATATTTAAAAAAATTTTAATTGGTCACATACTTAAAAAATAGCTTTAATAAGAAAATTTTGCAGAGAAAGAGGAGTGCAAAGCGCTCACGAAACAACTCAGACACCACCATATGCACTACAGTAATGCGCGTTGGCTGCGACAAAACGCGAAGTCGCCGATGCAAACCTTTCAGCCAATTCTGCCCACAATCTTCGAGTACGACGGCGAATAACGTCACGTCGCCTTACGTCACCTCACGTGCACTCCACATTGCGTCACGTGAACGCACATAGACTCATATTGAGTCGCGTAAAGCTCTGGTCGCGCCGCGTGAAGAAGCTACTTGGCGTCACGTAAGCTCGCAAATTGCGTCATCACGTTAACTCACGCCGAGTCACGTAAGTGGCGCCAGCTCTCAACATGCTCCCACAGTCATATCCGGCTTACCATATGCTCTAGTTGATACCGTAGATTCTTAGTCAACGGAAAACGTTACTAAGATCGTGTTACTACATACAACATACTGTAGTGTATGTCATTTAGCAACGAAAACGATGCAAAATGAGCAAAAGTGAAGTAGAGTTCGTGGTCCTGAACCGAACAGTTCAAGAAATACTGTAGTTCTTCGATCTCAACAATTATCAGGAATTGAGTCTATGCCAATAGCTGATAAGCAAGATTAATACTGTAATTTAATACTGTAATTTATTGAAATAAATTTATTTCATTTTTGAAATATTCAATGCAAAATTGCAGTATAATGAAGTGCAAATTGAACTGTCAGCAAATGCTAAAACCAAAGTGTAATGAAGTGCAATTTTTTTAACTGTAACGATTAAACTACAAGATTGAACTGTGTCGTTAAGCTTTTTCGGCCGATTAAAACATGCTTTCGCCACAGTAACCCAGTGGGCAGAGCTTATTTTCAACTTTTTTCATGTGCAAGAACATACCAAGGTCGAGAAAATTTTCGATTTTTGAAAAATCAACCATTTTTTTGTAACCAGTTAAACCTTTGAAAAGTTTCAAAATTTTGAAAAAATTTTTTTGTTCAATCCAACTTCATCCATAAGTGTCATAAGTGAGAAAAATTATCAAAATCAAGCCAACAATTTGCACCTCAAAATTTTTCTTCTTTTCTTTTATTTTGCGCAAAATAAATTAAAAAGTCAATTTTTTAATGCAAAAATGAGTGACAATTCAAAAAATGATTTCTACAAATTATTGATTTACACACAATTGGGTAAAGTCATACATAATCAATTTCGCTTTTTATTATTATAAAAAATTCAATTTATTGCTTTGATGATCGTCTCAGACAAAGAAATTATTGTTTAGGGCGTGGTTCGATTGAAATGTTTTTATAATAAAAAATAATAAAATAAATGAATAAAATATTTGAAAAGGAAGTTAATTATTACTACACATTGCGCTCCCAGTAACTTCCAGCGAACAATTTTTTCTTTTCTTTCTTTTAAAATAATTTTTTTTTGCACATTGACTCATTTCTTTAGGAGGGGAGGGAGTGGGGAATGCCGTTCGGTTGGGGAATGGCACTTGGTATGCAGGAAGAGAGACAAATTTGTTTTGAATTTGGGCGAAGGCGATCTGTCGATTCGGCACTTCTAGTATTAATGTTACGTTAAAAAATTATAAAAAAATAATAAACACCGCGAAAATTTTAGCCAAAAAACTCCCAGTCCGGCCAAACAAACCACTTCGCCCCTAATCCAACACGGGCAAGCCCGTGAATACTGTGACAAGTTGGCTGCCTTGACGTTGGCTCCAGTCGAACTGTTGGTTGTCATTCTTCCTACTTTTATCAGAAGCGGGGAAGACGAGGAAGGACCAGTAATTCGGCGACCACAAAGCATAGAGTGAACCTAAGCACTCCGCACCGGGATGGCCTCAATTGGTAACAGGGTTTAACTGGTCACTTTTCTGATAATACATAGCATGAAGGATGTCATGTTAGTTGAACATGAAGAATTCAAATTTTTCGTTATATAGCCCCCCCATTCAGCAAATCCCGGATAGGTTTGAATGCGGATTCAAAAATAATAAGCCTAAAAACTCCATTTTCACTCATTTTTTGCATCAAATTTTGATTTTTGAGCAAAAAAAGAGGTTTTTGTCGAAATTTGCGAGAGAAAAACAAATCTCCGCAGTATTGATTTATGATTGGTGAGAAAAGATTTTTTTATTTTCAAACAATTCAATGATTTGGGCGTGGCACTTTTAATTTTCACAATTAATTTTTACACATTTTCGGTTTGAGCAATTCCGAGCAAATAATGCACTCAGACAATGATACACAATGTCTGACACACACAACATATGACACGCATAGCGTATGACACACCCCATGTGTGACACACAAGTCACATACAATGACACATAATCTGACACACAGTGGCATACAACGTGTCTACATAAGGTGTATACAGACAATGACACACGTCTAAAGAGACAAATAACGCAAATGACAGACAATTTTTAAAAATTTGCAAAATTGAATTTTGATCGATTTTTGGACAAAACGAATTTTTTTTGCATTTTACGGCAGGGCGAACCATAAAAAATGCACAAAAACTAATAAAAATTTAATTTTTAATAAAATGCATAAATCGAAAATTTTCTCTCTAACAAAGATCTAACATGTTCTTTGTACGGTTCTATGAAAATAAATCTTCAATTTTCAAATACGTAAATCGTAAATGTTAGCACCCCTGATCAGGGCTGTGCGTAATTACGAATTAAAATTCCAAATATTTTAAAATTTTCTCTGACGAGGCCTTTTTTCTTCGTGTTTTTCTCATTTACTATATTGCTATATTATATTACAAGATCAAAAAATTGTAAAATTTTTGGTGAAAATTTTTTTGATAGTGAATTACGAGTTACGAAATTTAAATAAAGTTAGGAATTACGAGTTAAGAGCGATTAAGAAAATAATTTTTCGTAATTACGTACAGCTCTGCCACTGATACATATGCTTGCCAATTTTACTTCAAAAATTAAATTTCGATGTGGAATTTAATTCCGAATCAAATGGAACATTGATAATATCAAGCAAACTATCAAGATTATAATATGCATTTAACAACTTATTATCATTTTGATAATTTTAATATCAAGCAAATTGTCAAAATGATAATATCAAGCGTTTGCAGTTTGCGATAATATCTGCTTCTGATATTATCAGCTTTCGATGATATCACCTTGTCGATCATATCACCGTCCGATCATATCACTGTCTAATCATATCAACTTGCGATTTTATCAAACTATTTTCAGCTTCTGATCATATTACTGTCCGATAATATCACTATTTGATGATGTTACTATCTGATAGTATTATATCAACTTGTAATCATATCAGCTTCTCATCATATTAGCTTGCAAACTGGTTTTCTCATTGGCAATATCATATATTCTCATTTGTAAAGAAAAGTTCAAAATCTCATTTCTGTAAATTTGCATCTTAATCGATGCTAATTGTAAATGACAATCGTAGACGACAATTTGCGATTTGTAGACAATAATTTGCGATTGCAGATGCAAATTTGCGGCTTTTTGCAAATTTATTTTTCATTTTTTTGCGCTAATTTGGAGTAATTTGCGTTAAGGACAATCGAAATTCCACGCATAACTTCCACTCACATGTGATATGATAATTTGTGGTGTTTGATTTGGTCTGATAAGTAACAAGAAATGAGAAAAATGATAACATCACTTATATATATATATATATATATATATATATATATGTAACACACACATACAAATATATGCACATATTTGTATGTATGTATGCAAATATCATACATGTATGCATGTATGTATGTGTGTATATGTTTAATAAAAGGATTATTTCGATAAAAAAAAATTTTAGCCATTTATTTTTTAATACTCAAAAAAATTTGCTCAATAACCACATTTTTCCTCCTCAAATTTTTCAAAATACTTCAAAATATTCAAAATTTTTAGCGTATAAACATTTATTTTTGTATTTTTCACATTTTTCGAGATTTCCATTATATATTCATTCCACGTCATTAAAAAAAAGTTCCACGTTATTTAAAACACCACATAGATTTAAAAAAATTCCGTTATTTTTTTTGATCTTTTTTTCTTTTTAGACGTAATTTCTTTAACGTACAGTAAAGGAACAACATGTTGTATAGCATGTTGTATAGTACTTCTCTATCCGACCGTTACAAAATGACAAAATTTTTGATTTTTTTAAATTGTGACAAATGACAAATAAAAATTTTTTCGAAATATTATTTTTTCTTACATATTATTTGTATTATTCAATGACTAATTTTGGCAAAAATTGAGGAAGTTTTTTTTCGCGGAACTAATTTTTTGTGATTTTTTGTCGCGTTAATTTTATTTTTTTCGAATTAAATTTTTTATTAATTCATTATTTTAATACAGAAAAAATTCTTTTTAATTTTTTTGGTGAATTAATTTTGCACCTTTTGCAACTCAAACGCAAATCTGCCATATACTGTATGGGTTACGATATGAAATTTGCGATTGTGATTATGTTCGTTGGACCGTAATATATAGTAGATTTTGAGTAAATATGCCGCAATGTAATAGTTTATGTTTGAATACACAGTATGACATTTATTATACCATAACAAACTACCGCATCGTTTTGTCATATGCTACGGTAATTTTTTGTTTTGGTCGCAGTGAATGCCATTTTGTCGGTAAATGCATTTGTCATACGGTGAATGTTTTTTGTCATAAGTATTCATATGGTAAATTTCATACGGTAAATTTCAATATGAAATATTTAAAAAAATTGTTTTATTTTTACTTTCAAATTTTTCGGTTTAAGTACAAAACATTCACAAATCATTCACTACCATAATTCCAACAATACTGTACGTGTATCCAATCAGATATGTATGTTTATCATTATCATTGTCATGCGCGAATGATAATTCAACCTTTGGTTTTAGAATGATAAATTCCTAAAAAATTGTGGATTATTGGCTCAAATTTCGAAAAAATTTTTAAATTTTTGAAGAATTTTGACCAAAATTCAAAAAATTTTGTCGAAATGTGCGAAATAAAAATAGAAATTTGCCCAATTATTTCCAATTTCGCACACAAAAAAATTGGAATTTGGAATACAAATCTAAATACATATATGTATTTAGATATTCCAAATATATACAGTTAATAAATGGTTAAAAATGTTTAGTCTTATAATAATGTCAAATGTCACAAAATTGCACAAAATTTTGTTTTGAGCCTAGCAACTTTTCTCCAGCTTTCCCTATTTCTATGAGTTCAATGAAAATATTCGCTCAAACACATACAAAAATACATGCAAACGTACACAACAAAAATATACTCAACACACATATACATACAAAAACACACAACTCACACACAAATACAAAAAATATCACATATGTAATACACAATTTAGAACACATACGGCAACAAATACATACATGTATACACAACACACACATACATACAAACACACACATGTGCACACACAACACATACATACAAACACGCGCACAACACACACTTTGGTGTCTCCGCCAGCGCTGGGACTTGAATCCGTTTTGAATCCGATTGAATCCGGATTCAAACAGAGGATTCAAAAGACAACCACCACCACCGCGCGGGCCAAACAATCCACGATGGGCAAGGCCGTGGGCGGGCGGGCCGGCGGCACTTTTGTACACGCTGTGTGGTGTGTGCCGAGCAGTGTTGTAACTTGAATTCGCTTTGAATCCTCAAGGATCTAAGAATGTATCCAATTTGGGCGGGACAAAAGCAAAGCGTATTCGAAATGGATTCAAATTAGATCCGATTTGAATACATTTATGAAAAACGGATTCCATTGAATTCAAATTGCATCCAGCATGGATCCAGTATCTGCGTGGATCTGCAGATCTATTTGGCGTTGAAGTTACAACACTGGTGCCGAGTAGTGCTGGGACTTGAATCCGATCGATTCAAACGGCGGATTCAAAAGTTTGAGGCTTTACAACTTTGTCAATTTGTTTGTTTTATACACAAAAACATATACCGTTCGATTCGCGTTGACGAGATNTTGAGGCTTTACAACTTTGTCAATTTGTTTGTTTTATACACAAAAACATATACCGTTCGATTCGCGAAAAAAAAAAATCTCTTTATATGTGGTCAAATTCGGTTTTTATGAAAAACTCAGCAAGTTATTTAGGAAAAACCAG
>SAUE01002989.1:126051-136935 GCA_009724625.1 Deladenus siricidicola
TTTTCCAATTTTTTTTTTCTTTCTGCTTTCTTTTTTAATTTTTTTTTTGCTTTTTTCCGGATTTGCTGCTTTTTCTATCTACTGCATTCCTTGTTTGCCATATGTCTTTCGCTCTGCTGTCTCTCCCTGTTGCTGCTTTCTGTCTGCTGTCTCTCCACTTCCTTATATACATATTTTTGTGTGTGCTGCCTATCTGGATTGCTCCTCTTTCTGTCTGATGCCTCTTTTGATTGACGTTTATTTTATCTGTTGCCTCTAATGACTGTTATCCTTTTTTTGCCTCCATTGCAAAATATTTTATGAATCTTGCCTTATAAATTTGCTTTTATTTCATTTTTACGAGAAATTTTGGCGATTTTTTTATTTTTTCAAAACCATTTTTTCAAGAATTTTTATTTATTTAATTTTTGTTTGTTATCGAATAAGTGTAAAGACGTAGCAAAATATTTTATTTTGAATCTATATTTTGAAGATATCGGTGGCTGTAGATTTATTAGATTTAAATACGATATCTTCGTCTTTTCATCAGTTTTTTCTGTCTGCTTCTCTCCGGTTTGATATATATCTTTCTGTTTGATGTTTATCCGGAAAGCGTGCAGCCGTCTCGTCGTCTGGCGTTCGCTGAAACCTTTGCTCACGTGCGTGCCTTGCTCGTAGTGGATTGTGAGCAAAGAAAGGAGTTGTTTGGACGTACTGGAAGTTGCACTTTTGCTTTTTTGCCTAAAAAAACAATTTTTTTAATGTATATATGTATGACATTTATATTATGTATTCTTTGTGTGTTTATGTCTATCTATGCTTTGTCTATGTATTTTTTATTTTAAACACGTACACATTGAAATACACATATCTTTAGATTAACAATATCTTGCCCACAACAACTTTAAAGACCGTACTCACAAATTCTATTTTACTAGTTCAACAAACAATTATTTAAAATTTATTCAATTCTAATCTGCAATCTTGCAAACAGCAGTAAATATCAGTGAATCTGTGGCAATGTTCATCACTCCGACGCTATCGGCCACCGCCTTCGACGCCCGCCGTATGACGATGCGCAGCGGTAACGGCAGCTACTGTGGCAGCAGCAGCAGCTACTGCGGCGGCGGCGGCTTTTTGAGCGTATCGTCCGCCGAAATCACTTGCAAATATTCGGCCAACAGCTGCAGCAGCAGCTCCGCAGCGGCGATGACGACAACGACGACGATGATGACGCTGAGCCGACGCGGCGCAAAAAACTCGCCGAAAGACACTGTGAAGCGACGCTTCCTCGCCAAAATCGTCAAGATGATTACGTCGAAAGGTGAGAAATGCTGCTCGTTGAGTTAGTTAGACTAACAGACTCTCTGATGCTAGCAATGCTTTGACGAAACTCCGCCCACCTGGCGTGACCCTGAAAAGACCGTAGTCACGCAGCTGTTACCCCACAGTGGATATATTTCGCACATGACTTTGCAGCCACATGAGTCATTTATTGGTTACTTATGAAACCGGATAAATCTCCGATAAAATTTTTTTTGCGCAAAAAAAAAAACAAAAAGTTCAAAAGAGGGGACAAGCCGTTGTCTGTTGTTAGACTGTTAACTTTTAACAACAAAAACGTAATTGGTGTTCTGTATAACACCAAAAAAATTTCAAAAGATAAAAAACAAAAAAACAAGTTTATTTTGAAAAATGTTAAAATAAAAAAAAAGAGTCAAAAAATAGGTGAAAAAATTGCAACACCCTATACATATCTTCTTTTTGGATATATGTATGAACAAAAACCTAGCTGCGTTCAATTTCAAAGGTATTTATCACATTTTTCAGACAAATCGGACAGCACGCCCTACTGTAAGGCGAAATGTTGTTTTGCGCAACGAGGCAAACCCTACAGTACTGCTCGATGGCGGCGATTCGCGAACGGGCCGAAGTTTTCGACGCCGCGCTCGTCGCTCGGCTCGTTGAGCCTCAACTTCGAGCCGCTTCTGCCCACAATTGTCGAGGAGACGGAGAGCGAATTGAAGGATGAGCTGGCGTGAGAGGTGAGAGAGCAAAAAAAGAGATAGAGAGAGAAATAGAAAGAGACAGAGATAGAGAGAGCGAGAATGAGAGAAAAATAGAGAGAAATTGTGTATATATTTATTTGTATTTATTTTTAATTCGCAATTATATTGTGCTCTTCGCGCGTCACTTTCGACGTGGAGTTATGTAAATAGACCGAAGACCGAAAAATATGCGCGTTACTCTCACCCACCCCAAAAAAAACTTTGGCTATGCTCCTCAGCGCGTCATTTGCACTACATATGTATTATGAATCAACTTTGGCGCAAGAAAATCATTTATCTTCGAAGGTGCGATTAGTTTTTTCTGTATTTAAATAAATCTGAGTGAGATAGTTGAATAGAGATAGTTGAGTAGTTTTGAAAAAAACAAAAAAAAATTTGAACCTATTAAAAATTTTACAAATTTTTGTTTAAATTTTGAGTCACAAAAGAGTGAAGATGTGTTCACGTGGCCAATTTTTTTGCCTTATTTATTTTTTTTTTATTTATTAGGTTAGACCTTCGAAGGTGCGAACATACTATATTTTCTTACGCCGAATAGAGTCGCAATTATTTACGTTTTACATGTACGGGTTTTTTCTGTATAATTTCAATTTATTCTTCACATAAATACACACACACAACACACACACACATATGTACATATGTGTGTGCTTGTGTTGTGTGTGAGTTTGTAATTTTGTTAATTGTTGTCTTCAATTATCGTAAAAGCGATAATTGTAGTTTTTAATTGATTTTTTTGTATGATAAGTTATTCGAATGCCAGGCAGCCAGCCATTCGGCGGGCGCCATCCTCGCTACACAGAATCGATTCTTTCCCCCCAACTTCAAAGTGTAAATACATAAAATAATTTGTTTTATTGTCTCATAAAATTGCAATTTTTATTTCATTTTTGAACAGCTTACGAATTGAATAAATGATGAATGATCCACAAAGTGCATCTTATTAGTATTGTTATTGAAAAAATTAATTGTTACAGTAATTCGCCATTTGGCATATTTGGCATTGGCAAATTCGGCTGAGAATTACAAAAAGTTTTATTTATTTTTTTAAATTTTATTTTAATTTTTTTTCATAAAAATTTTTTGAAATTTTATTTATTTTTTGCCGTATACTGTATGTTTACGGTATTAAAAATTAAGAAGAAAATTTTACCGTTTATTTCTTTTGACAAAAATATTTTCAATAAAATAATAAATGTAAAAAAATGGAAAATAAATATGTACAATAACCAAAAAATGCTCAAAAAGTGGACAATGACATATTGTATGTATAATATGTGATGTGAGTGGTACTGTAAATTGCCAAATGCGAAATCCAAACGCATCCAGATTCAAGTATTACATCGTTTTTTGCATCTGGATACATTTGAATCCGTCTTTTTTGTATATTTTTTGCATCAAAAATGAACTTTTTTTTTATCGTTTTTGCATCCGAAATGAATCCGAAATTCTGAAAAATGGGCGGAGACTTTTTTTAAATATGACAAACATATGTTTTGCATTTGACCTTTTGTCGAATGTACGGTATACACTAGGGGTGAGTCGAAAAAACCCATTTTCACCCATGGTATATGCTCGAATACACTTCGGATTTGGCTAGTTACAGTAGTACTGATAGTGAGTTGGAGGAGAGTGAGCTCATCATTTGCTCATTGCCTGATGATATTCTCAGCTTTCATATTCTCAACTTCACTCTCAGCCATTTTCTCTTTGATCGCGTCGATGATCAATGAGAAAATCTGTCATCACTGATTCCATCCATTCAAATGTACAAACAAAGTGAAAAATAAATAAAGTAAAAAATATTTAAAAAAAAAAATCAAAAAAGAAAATAAAAATTTGAAATAAAATAAAAATAAAAAAGACCCGTAGACAATTCTCTTCAAAATGAATGCCTTTTCTCTGTAAATTTCAGAGAAATTTGACATTTTATAGTGGTAATTGCATAAATACATGTATGTGTATGTGTGGTGTGCATGTATGTATTGATATATGTACATATGTGTATAGTATATGTTTGTGTATAAATGGGTATAGATATGTATGTATGTGTACATCGATGTTTTCCCATTTTGGTTCAAATCGTAGCTGGGCAACCCCGGCGCGTAACCCTCCAACCCTTCATCCACGCCCGCCTCCGCGGACTCCCCGCGAACGGGAAGTGGGAACGGGAAATGGAGGTTTTGGGAGTGTAAACTCACTTTCATAAAATGGTGAAACACTGGTGTACATACGTATGTGTGTGTGTGTGTGCATATAATATACATGTAATGCGATACTGTAAGACGTTGAAGGCGGTTGAAAATAAATTATCAACAAAAAATGTTCAGAAAATCGAAAATTCTTTTTTTCTTTATTCTTTAATAATTTTTTGTTAAAAAAAAGAAAAAAATTTGGAATTAAAAGTACAAAAAAACCATTTTGAAGGCTGTTTAGATACAAAAATTTCTTCCCAAATTTATCGAAAAAATATTTTTTCTTCAATCTTTTCAATTCAATGCGAAATTAATTAAATAATTAATTTAAAAAAATGTAACAAAAAATGAATTTGTGTGGGAGATTGGATTCGGAGCTCCAATATTATTGCTCGTAAGAATAAATGATAAAGATAAAGAAGATATCACAGATATTTCATTGTGTATATCGCGCTTTTGGCTAGTGCTGTAACTGAGTGAAATCCAAACGCATCCGGATTCAAATATTTACATCGTTTTTGCATCCGGACGGATCCCGGATACATTTGAATTTGGCTTTTTGTATCATTTTGCATACAAAATGAACTTTTTGAATTCGTTTGCATTCGAAATCAATCCAAAATTCTGAGAAATGGGCGAAGAAATGTGTTTTGCATTCGAGATTGTGTAGCATGAACTGGACGAATTTCGGATTTGGCAAGTTACAGTACTACTTTTGGCGTTTTGGCGAAAATGTTTTTTTTTGGGCCGCGATTTTGAGCGAGGCCACTTGGCTTCAAAATGAGGCCATTTGGATTGGGAAATTAGATGATTGATGTTGGTTGATTGATAGATGGATGGATGTCGGTGGGCGACATGGCTCTATTTTTCTCTCTTTCTTGTTCTCTAAACTTTCGGTTCAAATCGTTCAAATTCCCTCACGACGCGCCGCGAGTGAGTCCAGTGAGCGCGCGACGAGCGTGTGTCGAGTGCGCGGAGTCGCACGCTCGCGCGCGGTCAGGTGAGCGCGCTCATCTCGCTCTCCGTCTCCTCGAGAATCGTTGGCAGCACCGGCTCGAAGTTGAGGCTCAGCGAGCTGAGCGACGCCCGCGGCGTGGGGAACGTAATCGCGGCGGAGACGCGGCGCCAGCGCGACGCGCCGCCGAATTTGCTGCGGTGTTTCTTCGTCTTGGACGTGTCTAAAGCGACAAATACATATTATGCGTAACCACCAAAAATAAAATAAAAAAAGGTTTTAAGCATATTCGACTTTTCCCGGTAACATGAACGTACGTAACTAAATTTCTGGAAATTTGAATTTTTGTATTTATTAGGGTTGGGTGAAAAAAAATTTTCAACTCGGAATTCTGGGACCGAAAAAAGCCGGAACCCAAAGACCGAAAAAAGGCCGGAGTTTCTTTCTCAATTTCAAAAGTTTCCGTGAATCAAAAATCAAGCCGGAATTCTGAATTTCGGTATTCCGCGCAACACTGGTACATATGTGTTATGTGCATACGTACCAAGAGTAAGAAAAAATTTTTAAATGTTTGATTTTCTTTTCCTATCGATTGTCATTTTCTGATTCTCGAAAATTGAACGTTTTTTCCTAAATTTCGAAAATTTTCAAACTGCATGAAACATATTGCGAATATTTCAAGTTTGTAAAACCAAAAATTACCTTTGAGAGTGAGAATTTTGACGATTTTGGCAAGAATTCGCTTTTTGACGCTTTCTTTCGTCGAGATTTTCGCAGTTTTGGCGCAGCCGCTTTTGTCGCTGTTGGCGGAGTCAGCGCCACCGGCGGCTGTACGGTAGTTGTAGGCGAAGTCCTCGGCCGATACGCCCCAACATCCACCGTAGCTTTTCTGGCTGATGCGGTGGTGACAATCGTAGGAGCTGGCGGCTAGTGAGGGCGTTACAAACATTATATGTATGTATGTATGTATGTATGTATGTTGAGCCCGATTACGGTGTAATATGTATGTATAAAGAAAGCACAGTAATAATATTAATTAAATAATAATAATAATAATGTAGAAAATTATTGCCAACTGTGATGAGTAGGTTGTATCTGAAATAAAAAGTTGCGCATTAAATATTAATATATGCATACATATACAGTGGTAAATTAAGCGCTTCCTGGCCGCCTCCCCCCACCCCTTCAAAGAGTTTTGCCTTGCTTCCGTTGATCTATCAGCACTTGCATTCGGATAATTGTTTGACGATATGGCAAAAGTTCACCAAAAAGCGACAAAAAAAATATTTCTTAATTTTTTATGTCAAAAATACAAAAAAATTTAATGTGAAAAAAAATCCTTTCAAATCGCCAAACACGGGTCTTTTCAAATATTTTTTGAGAAAAAAAATTAAAAAGTTTGAAATTTTGGGTAAAGTCCTCCAAAAAACATTTTTAATTAATTGCGATACTTATTTGGGGAAAAGCGATACGATCGCGAAATAAATGTGCTTTTTTGAATAAATGTCCTTGTGATTAACGAATAGGTTCAAAATCGAAAAACGAGACAAAAAGATGGCGAATGACATAAAGTTCAGTTTTGTGTTGAATGAATGCGTTTTTGCTCATAATTAGCGAATATGTTCAGCATATATAAATGTTCAAAAACACAAAAATAAAAATTTTTAAAAATTCAGAAAAATTGAATAAAAATTTAAAAAATTTAAAATTTTTTTAAATATATTTGATATTAAAAAAAATTTTTTTTTCCGAAAAAATACAAAAATTGAAATTTGAACCATCAAGTTTTTTAATCATAACATTTATCCCTAAAATGTTAGAATAATAAGCTTTTTAAAGCTTAAAATTCATTCGATTTGGAATTCAATTCCGAATCGATTAAAATGTGTGTGATGTCCGCTTCCAACGTAAACAAATGTTGCGTTGAAAAAATGTGTTTGTTTTTGATTATCGAATAGGTTCAAAATACATAAATTTTTAAAAACAAAAAAGATAAAAAAATTTCTGGAAAATAAAACAAAAAAATAAAATAAAAGTAAAGCTGAACTTTAATAAAATAAAATAAATTTATAAAATATTAAAAGTAATTTTTTATTCTAAAATTTATAATGGAGCAAAAAATTTTGGAACGAACAAAGTGTTAAATAACGTGAATTTCGCAAAACTGCCAAAAATATATGAAAATCACAAACAACAAACACACACAAAAACATTTATCGGTTGAGAGCGAACAAAAATTTTTTTTGATAAAATAATTAGATAATATTTTTTCGTCCCTTTTTTTGTCGTCGCTGCTGCTACTGCTACTGCTGCTGCTGCTGCTATTTCGGGACACACAGTTTCGCTACGCTGCCGCAGCCAGTGAGCGAGCGAGCGTAACAAAGAAAAAAGTGTGATGTGGTGTTTGGCAGATGATATGATATGATATTAATGAAATGATATGAGATGATAATACTGATCTGAGTTTTGCTGATATAAGATGGAATGATATGAAATGAGATATATCGATAGTGATATGATGTTATCCACTAATACTAATATAATGGAATAATGCTGAAATGAGATGATATGAGATAATAATACTGATGTGAGTGTTATTGATATGAGATGATATAAAGTACCCATAATGATATGAATACTGATAGTGATATGATACGAATGAAGCTGATCTGAGGTGAGATGGTAATACCAATGTGGAATGAGTGGTGCTAATATGACATAGGATAATATGAGATAAAGATAATGATATGATAATAGTGATATGATTTAAATGGTGCTGATATGATATTAGACGAGATTGATAGTGACCTTAAAAGCCGAGCCATTCTTTAACAAAAAAATGTTTTTTCTTGTTAAAGTTCGGACAAAAAATGGCGCAAAAGTGTGTCAAACACAAAAATAACATGTTTGTTATTGCGATTTTCGAAAAGAAATGGGGAAAATTTCTTCGAAAAATGTCGAACTTTTATGTTTTAGGGCACTTTTAAATGTTCTGAAAACAGCAAACACACACAACATATACATACACACAAATACACATATGTGTGTGTAGTAAGTGTGTTTGAAGTGCAAAGGACATGGGCAAAATGTCTGAATTTCTGCAAAAAAATTTTTTTTTGCTAATGATAAAAATTGGTGCAAATGTTAAAAAATTGAAAAAATTGTGGAAATATTCGAAAAAATCTCATCGACAAATATTGGAGATGAAAACCTAAAAATATGATCTTCACAAAATATCATATCATAAAAAATCATCCATAAAATGTCTGATATAAAATTTTTTTCTCTAAACATATGATCTAAAAAATATCCAAGAATATCATCTCTAAAAATATGATCTAAGAAATATTATCTCTAAAACATCTCATCCAAAATATTTTTTCTAAAAAATACTATCTAAATAGAAATAAGAAGATATCTCATCTAAAAAATATTATCACTAAAAAAAGATTTATGTAAAAATTATTTTGTATAAAATATCTCATCCAAAGCATTATCTCTAAGAAACATCATCTGTAAAATAATTCGTATAAAAATATAATCTAAATAATATCATCTCCAAAATATCCGCACCTTACGTTATTAAACATTATTAAAATGGCATTTGAATCTATTCTATAATAAAAACCTTAGAACACTAAGCAAAAAAGCTCATAAAACTGAAGAAAAAAAATCGGCTAGGTTCAAAACGCTTTATCGATTTATAGTTAGTGCACTAACCGAGACAGTAGCAGCGCGTCAAAACACTTCACAAACAAAAGAAAAAATTAAATAAAAAATTGACGTTGGAATTCGATTCTTTCTCTCTCTCTCTCTCTCTCTCTCTCTCTCTCTCTCGCTCTGAATTTCCGATGAAAAAATTCAAATTTTCGCGATAACACCGACCGAAATGGTTCCATAAATTCGAAGCAAAAAAATACACACACAAGAAAAGGGAAAAAGCTATTTTTGTAAGCGGCCATGTCACGTTTCGCCGCTCGCTCATTTTAATTATTCAAATAATTCGTAAAAATTTTATACAAAAATAACTTTTAAAGAACATTTGAATATCTTCTTTTTTGTTGATGTTGTTGTTATTCTTCAATTTTTCACTTTTCGTTGAAATGAAATTTCAACGAAAAGTACGGTAGCTGGCGATGAATGTAGAACAACTGTAGTTTTGTTTTGTTTGTTTTTGTTGTCATGTAAAAGTGACTTTTCCGTTCACATTGTGTTTTATGGTATAGATAAGGGTTGGGCATAATTTCGAATTTCTTAATTCCGAATTCCGGCCATATTGTGTCTTTGAATTCCGAATTTTTCGCTATTTTCCGGCTAGTCAAAGGAATTCAGAAGTTTTTCCAAAAAATAAGCCATAAAATAAAAAAAAACTTTTTCACACGAAAATCCATATCTCTCATATATATTATACATGAATTATTTTAAAAGTTTTTTTACTGTCCTTCATTTACTTAAAGTGTTATGAACACAAAATTTACGCAAAAAAGCGAAAGTGCCACTCCCAGTTCGGCCAAACAACCTATGTGCCCCAATCTACCACGGGCAAGGCAAGCCCTTATTGGCTGCCTGACGCTAACTTCAGTCAAACTGTTGGTCGTCAGTCTTCCCACTTTTATCAGAAGCGAGGGACGTGGGGGAGGAGTTAGCAAAATACGCCGACCACACACCTTGGAGTGAACCCGAACACTACACCCGCGATCTACACGAACGGTACAGGGCTTTTCTCTGACAATATGTAGCAAAAAGGATGTCATGCTAGCTGAATGTAGTAATTATGACCATTTTGAGCCCTCCAGCAAATCCCAAATAGGTTTAAGCGGACGCTAGACGACGTCCAAAGAACGTAACACACGAACAGTAATACAACAAAATACCGTAATACTCGAAAACTACCATAATACACGCAAAAAACCGTAGTACACAAAAAATACAGTAATAAAACAAAATATCGTAAAACAACGAAATACCGTAGTACACGCATAACACTGTTAAAACATATAATAACGCAATACCGTAATATAGAAAATACCATACGACAACCTAAGCAAGGAGAGCAACGGAGAGAAATGTGAAGAAATCATTTAGAAAACGCGCATTAAATACTTTGCAATTTTTGCAATGTTTTTTGATTTTTTTGTGGAATTGGCAAAGAGCGAAAATAGTGAAAAAAATTACGAAAAAATAAATGTATAATTCGCAGCGTTTCATCGCTAAAATAATTAACGCAAAATTTGCAACAACGAAAATATGCAAATTTTTGTGCAAATTTGCAAACGAGGAACAACATTTCAAAGACCAAAAAATGAGAAACTTTTAATAATAATAAAGAAAACCTTTTTTTTAATACTTTTAAAATTGCTTCAAAATAATTAAAAAAAAAATAATTAAAAAAATAATTTAACCGAAAGAGAATGACTTGGACGGAGAATTAAAGAAGAAAAAAATTTTTGGTTAACATTAAAAAAATTGAGTCATAATTCAAGTGAACACTACCAAAAAAATATTAGGAGAGAGAAGGAGAGAGAGGAAAGGAGAACGAGAGAAAAATAGAAAGAGAGAAAGAGAGAGAAAAAGAGAAAGTGAGAGAAAGGGAGAGAGAGAGTAAAAGAAAGAGAAAGAAAGAGAGAGAGAAAGAAAGAAAGAAAGAAAGAAAGAAAGAAAGAAAGAAAGAAAGAAAGAAAGAAAG
>SAUE01000166.1:5897-16382 GCA_009724625.1 Deladenus siricidicola
GAATATTCGCGATAGACGGGTTTGGCAAGGGGAGGCCCGAAGTCCGGCACCCGGTTAAATGGCCGCTACAAAGGTTCATATAGGCCTTTACTAGCATCAAGGGAGTTGGCGATCTCTCGTCGAGGTTCAGCCCAGGGCATTCGGTCCGCATTTTCGGAGACCAATCACCGAAGACGATGTTCGTTTTTTTGCAAATTTTTCTTCGAAAAAGTACTTTGTTAAGAAAATATTTCATGAGCGATTATTTCGCTGATTCAAAAATATTTGATATTATTTTGCGGTTAAAAGATTAGGTGGGTAAGAGAAGATTTCAGGTAAAATCAATAAAATAGATGAACACTTTGTTAACATTTCGTCAGAGAATATGTTTAAATTAAAAGTTTCAAACATTTTCTTAAAATTACTTTTAAATACTACATTATTTGAAACTTATAATAACAAATAATTTTTTTGTTTGAATCTTTGCTGTTTACACGGCTTAAGTTTATCTCTTTCAAATTTATGAATATTCAAAAACAAATGAATACACATATTACTTATACACAGAAAAATCGATGATTATCGTTGAAAAATTTCACGCAGATGCGGTAAAACCATTCCGGACAAATAATCAATTATCACTTCTCGTTCGCCCCATCACATTCAGCGATGTTTGAAGAAGGAATTTATTATCGCGTGCTTGTTGGCTTTGCTTTCGGCGGAAGCAAGCAAAGAAAAAATGGAAGGAGAAAAGAAAAAGAAAAAGAACAGTACTTGCTTTGCTTGCCTTGCGCTTGGGCGAGGAATTTCGGAAATTTTCGATAAAGATCTTTTTCGTTTAACCTCGATTCTAAATCAAAAATTTTATTGACCAAGCATGTTTTGAAGTCAATTTTGTTGAATTTTTATAAATTTTTTAGTATTTTTTATTATTTTTATGTAATATTATGTGCAATTGTTATATATATTGTACAATTTTACATTTTATATAATTCACTACTGTCTTTTTTTAATATTTTATATAATGCCCAGAAATATTTTATCTACCACCTTAACATACATTTTGATTACTGTATTGGGTGCAACAATATTACATACATTAAACTTTATTATTTTTTTATTTTTTGTTTATATTTTTCTGTTTTCATTTCTGTCTGTTCTATATTTCGTTCAGCTTATTATTTTTTGTCTGTTTCTTTCACGAAACTTATCTTTTAATTTACTCTTTTATCTTCTGGCTATGATTTCTCGTTTATTTTAGATCTATCGGCGAGAAAAATATTTCGAAGATGACCTTTCTCGCCCCAAATCTTTTCGATTCGCTAACAAATTTATTCTAACAATTTTCTTCCTAATTTAATTGTCGTTATTTTTTACAAGATAATTTGCATTTAATGCAGTGTTATACATACAGTTTTCATGACTTAAAAATTTTAATTCAAATTTTGCATAAAGTTCCTAAAAATCTGTTTGCATGCAATATTTGCAGAAATCAAACACAAAGCAACGAGACGCACACAGACAGAGAAATGGAGAGAGAGATAGGGTGATTAACGAGGAATAAAGTAAAAAAGACATGAGACACATAGAGAGAGGCAGATAGCGCAAGTAACAAATTGATACACAGTCAGACAACTTGACTAATTCTAATACATTATATACAGTATATAAATATTTAACAGTAGATAATGCAGTAGATAAATACCTAGCAGTATGTACGACATTTTTTGGATATTTTGCACTATTCTCTTTTTAGACGCAAGAGGAATATTTGAATTGTCATCCTCAATTTAATTTTTGCGGAATTCTTAAAGCCGTTCAATGGTGTTTATCACAAAGGTAACAGTTATACAAAATTGTTTCACAAATGTGAATACAAGCAATGTGTTTAGGGTGATTGGATTTGGGTGGAGGCGGCAAAGTCGCCGAGTTCCGCTGGCGGCGCAATACCGCTGGGAGCGCGTGTGCTGAGCGCCACGTCGAGTGCAACTTCACGCATTGTCGTCATCGACGATGACGGAAATGTTGGATTTTTTTAATTGCAAACATCAAAATTTATAGATAAACTCTTAAAAAATTTTTTAAAAATATTTTTTGGAACGTTGTCAGTTTTTTTCCATAAAATTGTTTTTATTTTTTGCTTTAGGTCGAAATCTGTCAAAATCTGATCTCAAAATCAGAAAAAACAAATTATTGAAAAGTTTTGCAACATTGTTTGTGTTTTCTTTTTTAATTATTTTTCTTTTTTACTTTTTATTTATTTAGTTTCTTTATGTTTTATTTATCCAAATATTTATAAAGAATAAAATGTTCAGGAACGACGTCTGAGCGTTGAGCAAAAAATCCGCATCATGCACCCCACCTCCATTCAGGGCGTCGAGAATTTGGTGCAACTGGAGGATCTTCACGAGGCGTCCGTCATTCGCAATTTGTATATTCGATATAGTGAAAAGCTTATTTACGTAAGCGTGAATATGCGTAAAAATATTCTTATTACAAACTTTTGAGTCTATGCAAATTCTAGACATACGCTGGTTCGGTGCTCATTGCGCTCAATCCATATAACGCGTTAAAAATATACGGCAACGACCTTGTCCAACTATATCAAAATCACCGCGCTGCCGATTTGCCGCCGCACGTTTTTGGTGTTGCTAGCCGCGTGTATAGCAATGCGACTAGCGCCACCGCATCCGGTGCCGAACCCATCGCGCAATGCATTGTCGTGGACGGCGAGTCGGGCGCCGGCAAAACAGAAAGCATAAAACACATACTCAAATTTTTGACCAGCGTGTCGGCTGCGCGTCAAAGTGTTATTAGCGCGCCAAAATCGATCAGCGTTGAGCAGCAAATCATGGACGCTAACTTGATTTTAGAGGGTAAACTTCTAATTAACAATTTTGCTGTGAATTTGGAGCATTAGTAAATACATACATACATCGAGATACTTTTTAGTAAAACTATTTTCTTTTAAAATCTTCTAAAAACGAAAATGTAAAATGACTACGAGCTTTTTCATTTCATTAATGGTTTAGCGTTTGGAAACGCAAAGACCGCGCTCAACAACAATTCGTCGCGCTTTGGCAAATTCGTCGACGTCGAATTGAATCGACAAAGCGGCGTCATCGAAACGGCGCGCTTCGAGAACTATATGCTTGAGACGGCGCGCCTTGTTTTGCCAGCGGCAGGCGAAAGCAACTACCACATCTTCTACCACATGATGCACGAGTTAAGCGCGGCGGAGCGAAATGAGCTCGCGCTCGGATACGTTAGCGATTACCACATTCTCACACAGGTTTTTCTTAGCTATTAAGCATATTAGTCAATCTCATTATTATAAATTGCTTTTCAAGTAGCTTTTTTGATAATTCATTCTTTCGAATAATTTTTAGTTACGAATCTTTCCTTGAAAACCGTCCAAACTTTTAAATCAGCCGCATAATCAGAAAATTTATTTTAGAAACCCTTTCAAAAAAAACTACTTTAACGTTTTTTACTTTTGTCTGTTAATGAGGAAAAAATTTGCAAAAAGGAAACATCGTCTTCGGTGATTAATCTCGGAAAATGCGGACCAAATGCCCTGGGCTGAACCTCGCCGAGAGCTCGTCAACTCCTTTGATGCTATTAAAGGCATAACCTTTGTAGCGGCCATTTAACCGGGTGCCGGACTTCGGGCCTCCCCTTGCCAAACCCGTCTATCGCGAATATTCGTCACAATTCGGTTTCTGTGCGAGAAGAAACCGGACTCGGTCTCCCGGAGTTGTACGAGACAACGTCTGGACGATGTGTGGTGGTCGAGACGATGTGGATGATGTCGTCGANTTCGGTCTCCCGGAGTTGTACGAGACAACGTCTGGACGATGTGTGGTGGTCGAGACGATGTGGATGATGTCGTCGAAGCAGCTCTTTTTCCATACCAATACCTCCGATGTTTCGTGTAGATTAGAAATCATTAATCGCTTATATAGCCAACATTGATGCATCAAAAAATCCGAAATAGGTTTAAGGCGTGTCAGAGAAAGCAGACGGTTTCATGCTCCTTTTAAAAGTGCAGTTATCTTTTCTGCTTTTTATGCGGCGTTTTTTTTCTTTGCATTTTTTGATGAGCTTTTCGTTGCCATCTGTTTTGGCAGAAAAAGGAAAAGAAAACTTGTTCTGTTTGGGAAACAACATTTTGTATTTTTATTAAAAATGTTTTGTTTATTTTGTTTTTTAATTTGGATATGTAAATTGAAGAAAAATTAAAAAATATAAAAAATGTTTTGAAATTTTAATAATTTTTTTCAGAACCGCAATAAGATGGCCGAAACGCTCCACGAACACTCCACATCGCTGAAGGAAATCCGCCACGCGATGAAGGCGCTGATGTTCAAAGACGCGGAAATGACGTCGATTTTTAAAATTTTGGCCGCGCTCCTTCACATCGGAAACGTCAGATTTCAAGGTGCTGTTCGTTGGTGTCTTTGTAATTGGACTGAAAATTATCTCTTTTCCACAGCCTTCTACTTTGCTATATTAATGCTAGAGCTTTCAATACGCCCAGAATTTTACGTTTTTATTTATTTATTTTTCATTTTTTATTGTTTTTTCAGTGCACGAGGATAGCGAAAATGACGGAGAAGAAGACACCGTTGAAATATGCGATAAAGCAAATTTGAAAAAGATTTCGACATTACTTCAGGTTTGTAAATTTTTTACGTCATCAGATTTACAAATTCTTATATTCAAAACATTTTTCGAAATTTGGAATAAAATTAATTTTTATCGTTTAGTTGAGTCCGGAGAATTTTGCCAATGCACTCTGCCAGCGAACGCTAATATCGCACGGCGAATGCGTCATCGCCAGCGTCGACGTGCTTCATGCGCTCAATACGCGCGACGCGCTCATTAAAGGCGTTTACGCTCGTCTCTTCGCCTACATTGTCAAGCGCATCAACGAGGCGCTCTACCGCCCGGCGTCTGGTGGCAAAGAAAAAAGTACAGAACATCAATGCGCGGAATTTGCGCCCCTCCAGCGTCAGTTATCGCCAAACGCGCGACGCAGCGCACACGCGTCCTCTAGCGACCCGTCAGCGGCAAATCGGTGCGCGATCGGCGTTCTCGACATGTTTGGATTCGAGAATTTAAGCGCGACATGCGCGTCTGCATCGAATGGATTCGAGCAATTTTGTGTGAATTTCGCCGCAGAACAGATCCACCAATTCTATGTACGCCAAATTTTCAAGCTTGAGCAGGCCGAATACGAGTCACAGCACATCGACTGGCACTTTATTGACTTTGGCGCCGTCGACAATTTGCCCATTGTGGAGACGCTGGCAGTGAAGCCGCTCAGCGTAATTTCCGTCATCAACGACGAGTCCGTTCGACCAGAGGTATTTTTTAAATTTTAACCGTTTTAATTCACATTCCGTCAACATTTTCAAAAACAAAAATGTATTATTGTTAAAGTAGTTGTCTCAATATGAGCTATTATGATCTTGGAATGCAAAAATTTTATTTTTATTTTTTTTATTTATATTTTATTTTATTTTTATTGTACCCTTGTTTTGCAATTTTTAGGCTTCAAATCTCACTTTATTGGAGAAGCTTCACGCGCACCACGACCACAACGACATATACATAAAACCAAAGTCCGACCTTACCAAACAGTTCGGCATCAACCATTTCTCGGGCACGGTTCACTACCAGACCGATGGCTTCTTAGAGAAGAATCGCGATCTCTTCAGCACGGATTTGTTGGCGCTAGTGGAGTCGAGCGGCTTCAAGTTTCTCCACCGAATTTTCGGCTATAGTAGCGGCGGAGTCGGCGCAGGGTGCGGTAGATATGATGAGGACAACAACAATAGCCAGACGATCGTGGACGGTAACTTGAATGGTACGGGCACACTGTCGTCCGCGCGTCAGACAAAAATCCTACAATTTCGGCGTTCGCTGGACGCGCTCTTACAGAAATTGGAGCAACGCGAACCGTTCTTTATTCGATGTATTAAAGCCAATGGTCTCAAAAAGCAGATGGTGAGTTTTTTTTAATTTTTAACAGCAATTATTTATTAAAAAGCCGTAAATTGTTGAACTGATTACACTAAATTTTCGTTTTTTTTTCTAAGACTTCTAAAAATTACAGACAATTGACCGCGAATTGGTGGCGCGACAGTTGTGCTGCGGTGGTGTCATTGAGACAACGCTCATCCAACGCGCCGGCTATCCCGTCCGCTATGATTACGCCAGCTTTGTCGGCAAATTCCGAATGTTTTTGCCCAGTGGAGGTATAATAGAAAAAAATGGAATTTGATTTAAAAATACTAAAAAAGTTTGTTACAATTTTCAAACAATAAATGTTTAGCGGCAGCACACGAAGTGAATAATGCGTACGCGGCGCGTCACATTTGCGCAGTGCTTTTGGGCGAGGGCGCCGACTACAAATTCGGCCAGACGAAAATTTTTTTGAAGGCGCGCCAAAAAATGTTTTTGGAAGAAGTATACTTAGCGTATTATTGTAGCTTTTTTAATTGCACAAATTTTGAGCATTTCACAAAAATTGAGACATTTTGTAATTTTTCTGGTTTTTACCAATTTTTTGACTCATTCGCCAGGCATAATTTTCAATTTTTAATTGATAGCGAAATAATTATTTATTGAAATGGATTTAAAGTAATCATACGTATGTATTCGTAGGAATTGGAAAAGGTGTTGGTTCACTACGCGACGATCACGCAAAAGACGGTACGCGGTTGGATTCAGCGCCGCAACTTCAAGCGTCTGCAGCGCGCCGTCATCATTCTGCAGAAGCATTGGCGCGCTCACGCACAGAGAGTAAAATATGCCAAAGCAAGTTTTGCCACTTCCAATATGCTTTAAAGTGTAATTTTAAATTGAAACAATTTTTTACAAATTCTGATTAGAAAATCGGAAATAATAAAAATTGTTTAGATTTTGAACGGAATTGCACGTTTGCAGGCCGTATTCCGCTCCTATCAGCTTATTTCGCACTACAATCGGCTGAAATCGATCGTCACCAGCTTCCAGGTATCATATTATCAATTTTCCAATACAGTAATTTACGCGCACAGTCAAATTAAGATATTTTTGGGAAGTTAGTGCAATTTTTGTGCTTTTACCTAAATATTTTTATTTGTATTTAAAAATAATTTTTTATATGTACAGCAATGCATTGTACAACTATAGTTATAGTATATTATAGTTACAGTACTGTTCCTATTTTAGGCGCAATGCCGCGGCGCCATTGTGCGCCAAATTTTGCGCAATTCCGGCTCTTTGAACGAATGCCGCAAGACGATAATTGCACGTACCGAAGTGTTTGCTCACGATATACCGTATGACGTCAAGAAGGAAGTTGATGTATTCTTTTGTCATAAATAAGTCATAAATAAAAACACAAAATAGTTCAAGTTTGTGTCTAAGCCTAAAAAAGCGATAGGTTAACAATTTTTTAATGCATTTTGGTTCTTTGGAATGCATTTTGCTCAGGCATGGCATTATTTTATTTTGTTATACATTACGGTATTTGTCAAGTATTTTCACAAATTTATATCACCAAATAGGTATAAGGTTTTTATTTTTTATCGACTTTTGATTTTCAGCAAGACACGTGCTTCGCTGAAAGCGCACGAAACGTTTCGCCCGAAAATGAGAGCGACGAAATCGACGAAGTTCGCCACACGAAATTTAGTCGGCATCTATTCGAGAAGTTCGCCGTCACTTATTTTCAAGTGGGTTTTCCTATCGTATAGCGAATATATAAAAATAATAATAAGTTCCTAAAAACTTTTTGGTCATTCCAAGATTCTTTTGTTCTTGAACTTTTGAACTAAGATGGTAATTTAACACGCGGAAAACCGTCGAAAGCAAAAGGGCAATTTTGTAGAGTTTTTACGCTCTTTCGAATGTCATATTGGATTTTTGAAAAAAAGTTCTCTGAGAGTGCTTTTCATCTAATTATGTAAAAGTAATTTTTTGTTAATTTCAAACGTGTGTAACTTTTTTATGTTAATATAACTTTGCAAAAGTTGATATGTCATTCGATGCAGCATGACGTGTTCTTTAAGATGACATATATAGTTTTGTTAAAAAATGCCAAATGAATGCCAAAAATTAAAAAATTTGAAATTTGTTCAGTTTTGTGTAAAAAATTAGCAGTTACAGTACTCCAGAGTGACGTAATGCCAAAAACTCTTACAAAAATCGATTCTACGCTACAAATTTTAAAGAATCTTAAAGAACACGTCATGCTGCATCGAATGACATATTAACTTTTGCAAAGTTATATCAAAATAAAAAAGTTACACACATTTGAAATTAACAAAAAATCATTTTTACATAATTAGATGAAAAGCACTCTCAGAGAACTTTTTTTCAAAAATCCAATATGTCATTCGAAAGAGCGTAAAAAACTCTACAAAATTGCCTTTTTGCTTTCGATGGCCTTCCGCGTGTTAACATTTATTTTCGAAAGAAAAATATGTACAATTTAAACAACTAACCAAGAAATCAATTGAATGTGAGTTACAAAAATTAACAAAAACAAATCCTAGGGGCAGACGTCGGCCGACTTTTCGCGAGCGCCGATTACGAAGCCGCTACTGTACCACGAGGCGCTCGCCGAACAAATGGCAGCGCTAGCTATGTGGGCGTGCGTACAACGCTTTATGCGCGACTTGCCGCCGCAGCGCAGCGAAAGCGCATCTCCAAGCGGCGGCGAGGGCGGAAAAGCCGCACAAAGCATAAACGTACGAAATTACATAATGTTACCGTTTTATGTCTTTGGTATTACAATAATTTGTCAGTGGTAGCTTTATAGTTGAATATTTTTGGTTTTATACATTTTATTTTATTACAATTAATCTTATAATAATTTGTGTAATGTTTCGTATATTTTTCTTTAATTTAGAATAATTCCTCGCTAATGCGAGACATTCACTTGTCAATGGGACGAAATTATACGAGAAAAGATTATTTGAACTTCGTTCAAGCTTACAATTCGGTATAGTTTTTGTTTCGACTTAAACCATAAAAAAATAATAATAATAATTGCCGCTACATTATCAATTCTAAAATTAGTATAAATCTGGTAAATCAAAGTTAGAATTGTTAGTAAAAAAGTAGCTTAAGGTGTACAAACCGCCAAACCCACAGCGACAATCGTTCGCGTCACAGCGCGATATTACCGAACGCAATGGCTCAATTTCCAACGACTCCGACGAGACGAACGAGAATTCGAAGATATTTTACGCCAATTTTGTAGTAAAATGTCGCGCGGCCGCCAACGCGCAACTCGTACAGTTCATAGTCGGCCACGGCATTCTCTATCCAAGCTTACGGTCGGTTTTCAAAAACATTTTCTTCAGTAATTTTTTGATCTTAGAAAACTTGGTGCTTTTCAAAAATAAAAATAAATTTATGTAAAATATAATCGTGAAGAATTTTTTAGTGAAGAAATATTCTGTCAAATTTGCAAGCAATTGAGCAACGCAAATCCCTCACCGCTCTCCGTCGAGCGCGGTTGGGTACTGTTGGCGTTATGCGCGAGTTGTTTTGCGCCGCCAACGAAATTCGCAAAGTATTTTGTGTGTTTTTTGCACGAACAACGTCACGCCACGTTGAACGTCTACAGCCGATACGTGGAAGAGAAGATGCTGAGAACGGTGAAGAATGGAACGCGATGCCAACCGCCAAGCCGTCTTGAGTTACAGGTAACTTTTTGTAAATCTCCTGCCTAAATGGCAAAAAATTTCAAAAAGGGAACATCGTCCTCGAAGTTGACTGAGAAATTACGGACCCGGTGCCCCGGGCTGAACCTCGTCGACAAGCTATCTCTCCTTGATCCTCGACAACACGTTAGCAACCACTTCCATACTCTCCTGGAAGATAAGGCAATGGACTGCGAAAAGCCCGACACTCTACCCAGACCGGCCGGAGGCCGTCTGGGGGCGAGATACGGCAATCGCTTGCCAAAAGCCCGACACTTGTCAGTGGTAACGGCTGTGCGCTAACAGTGTGTGAGGAGTTCGATAAAGCAGCCCGTTTCTCCCTTATATAGCCAACATTTCCACATGCGAAAATCCACGATAGGTTTGGCAATGACCAGAGAAAGCAGAAGAGAATATATTCTTTCCTTTGCTTATTTTTCTCTACCGCCTCTCTTACATGCTTTGCTCATATTTTCTCTTTTTGTGATGAACGCATAAAATATTCTCCAAGGAAATATTTTTCACCTTTGCTATTTTTCACATTTTTCACCTTGCGAAAAAGGGCACCAATACTTTGGTGCCCTTTTTCGGATTAAGAAAAACAATTTACCTTCGATGGCATTTTCACTAATTTTTGAATAATTTTTATTTTAACGTTTTGCGAATTTATTCAAAATATATTAAATATATAACTTCAAATTAAATATTTTATTCATTATTAAATACATTAGTCAATCTCATTATTATAAATTGCTTTTCAAGTAGCTTTTTTGATAATTCATTCTTTCGAATAATTTTTAGT
>SAUE01000166.1:21128-31501 GCA_009724625.1 Deladenus siricidicola
GTTTCTTTGCGATAAATCGCAAGAGTTACTGTTAAAGCTATATACAATGTTTTTAACTCTCTTACTACATGCTGCATTTTATTGTAGATCTTTGGCGTTGGTCGCCCCAGCCACTCAAACGTCCGTTGTTGAAGAAGGTCGGCGACATAATGGCGGCGCCCAGCGTAGAAGCGATGCTCACCTACGAATTCGTTCTCAAATATATGGGCGATGCGCTCACAAAACCGCCCGCCTACTTTCTCGAGTTCACCGACATCATCTTTCGTGCACCCATTAAATATGTAATACCCGAATAAAAGCACAACAACAAACAGCAAACAATAAACAACAAACAATAAACAAATAGACAAACAAACACTCATTTTTTAAATGTATTTTAATTCGAAAATTTTGCAGCAAATTCTTCGCGATGAAATCTATTGTCAGCTGATGAAGCAGCTCACCGACAATCCACGCCCCGTCAGCGAGCAGCGCGGCTGGGAGCTAATGTGGTTGTGCGTGGGCCTGTTTCCTCCGTCGGCGGCCGTCGCTAAGGAATTAACGCGTTTCCTCAAGTCGCGCTACTTGCCGCTAGCCGCCGACTGCCTCATCCGTCTTCAAAAGACGACAAAGTGCACAATTTGCTTCCAAATTTTTGCTTTTTTTAAATAATTTTTGGAATTTAGCTTAAACGGCGTCCGCAAATTTCCGCCACATCAAGTGGAAGTGGAGGCGATTCAGCATGGCACAACGCAAATATACCACAAAGTCTTCCTACCCGACACGTCCGAAATCGTGATCGAAGTGGACAGTCTGACCAATTCTCGCGAACTCTCTACGAAAATCGTCTCAAAACTCCACCTCAAGTCCGGCAATGGCTTCAATATTTTCGTAAAAATCGGCGAAAAAGGTGAATAATTTATAAAATTATAGTATGATACTGAAATTTATCTTAATTTTATTGCCAAATTATTATAAAAATGACGATAATAAAACTTTTAATGACGGTTTCACTACGGTTAATCATGAACTTTTTTGAATTAACTTATGTATATATTCAACTTTGATTTCCAATTTAAGTAATAAGCATGCCGGAAAATGAATATCTATTTGACTTTATTCACCAATTGGCGGACTGGATGCTCCAGAATCGCGCCCAATTCAAACAGACAAATCCCCGGCATTTGATTTCCTATCAGCTGTTCTTTATGCGAAAATTGTGGATTGACGTGACGCCGGGCTGTGACATGAACGCGGACCTCATTTTCCACTATCATCAAGTAAATATTTCCATCGGAAAAGGCAATTTAATGGGGGATCTAAAGCTAGCCTAATCTAAGGCTTAATCTAAAACAAATTTTGACTTGTGTCATTTACCGGACACTACCCCTTGTACCTTTTGCCCTACTGTATCATCGCGTAACATTGATTTAATAAATTAAAATTATATTTTCATTCTAGTCTTTGTAAGGGAAACCTAGCTGTAGTAGTTTTCATTGAATGGGACATTCATTCATTACTCAAATAAAAAAGCGATAAATTACTAAAAAATGTATATTAATACATTTATAGGAATTGCCGAAATACTTGCGTGGCTATCACAACGTCTCGCGTGCGCAAGCCGCTCAAATTGCGGCGCTCATTTTGCGCGCGCAGACACGCGACGGCCAACGCCCGCCATTCCAACAATTCCAGCACATAATAACCGATATTGTGCCAAGGCATCTCGTCAAATCTCACAGCTGCTCCGAGTGGAAAAAGGTATTTCGACCAAAAAAACATTCAAATTTAATTTTTTCAGCTTCAGAAAATGCGATATAGTTTACATATTATTATTAAAAAATTAATTTGAAAACATCAAAAATTCTTAAACATATTTTCAGGTTGTAATAGCGGAATATGAAAAGTTGGAGATCAGGAATTCGGCGGAAGCAAAAATCGAATTCCTCAAATACATGTCCGAATTTCCCACGTACGGTTCCGCCTTTTTCGAGGTATTATTAAACGAATTTCTTTATTTTTTAATCAAACTTACTTCAATTACTTACAACGTACAGCTTTGTTGAACATTAAAAATTAACCTCAATAATAACGATATCATAATATTATTTTGTCTTATCTTATAATATATGTACATGTAATGAGTGTTCTAGGTGAAACAATCCTCGGATCCCACGCTGGCTGAGCGCGTGGTCGTGGCCATTAATCGGAATGGCATCAACCTTTTCAACCAGGACAACAAAACGCACATTGTAGGCTATCCGCTAACGACCGTCAACAACTGGACGTCTGGCAACACCTACTTCCACATCACCATCGGCAGTCTCATCAAGGGGAATCGCCTCTTATTCGAGACCACTTTGGTAACGACCTTGATATATGTATATAAGGGGCATCAGTTGCTTATAGGCAGTGCTTTGATTTGAATCCGTGAATTAATCCTTTCTCTACTCAATCTAAAAGTTTTCTGGAACAATGTACACAAAAATATGCACGATTTAGGGCTACAAAATGGACGATCTCCTCACGTCCTACATCCAAGCACTTATCTCCACCATCGACAAAAATCGCCGCCGTCATAAAATGCGCGAAATTGAAGTGATCTAAGCGAAGTGATCTAATATTGATAATAATTTATTTAATAATTAAAACCACTTTTAGCATTTTCTTAAATGTTCCTTTTTTACTGACAAATTTGAATTTATAACAAGTTTTGAATGTTTAAAAAACACATAAATTACATAAATGTTGCAATATTTCACTTTTTAAATATAATAATTATAATGAAAAGTTGATTTTTTATATGTTTGGAATAGTATAAATCTCATTTCCCTTACATATACATATGTATGTACTTTCGCGACGAAAAAAAATTGTTTTGCGATAAAAGAAAACTTTTACACTACATAAACATAAATAATGGTGGTGTGTTTGCCTGAAAGCTGACCCTAGTCAGTGCTAAACATAAACACAATAATTTGTTCTCATTTTTATTTTTGAATCTTCGTCATTTTGAGTATAAAACTAAAAAATCGGATAGAAACTAATCGACAATTCGGATAAAAAATCAATTATGTTCATCACAATTCCCATTGTTGTTATCTGCGCGTCGCCGATACTTGCTTTCTAAACATTTGATTTTTTTGTATTCTTTACACAGACATTAATCTTGCTCTCCCACTCTCTCACTCTTTCGAGAAGGAGAGGCATGCTTTCTCTACCTACCTACCACCCTTAAATACGCCATTGAGTTGTCCACTCTCACTGTCTCCACACTTCCACTATCTCCACATTTCTGTCTGCACTCCCCCACTCTTTTACTCTTCCTCTCTTCACCGCTTTCTTCCATTTTTTGCATTATTTTTGCTCTAACAATAAGCAAAATTTGAAGCAAAAAAGTACTTACGGCGTTTTCAGACGGCTGTGCGAGCCGGATCGTTCGTTTTTTGGAACCGGGGAAATTTTTCTAAATAAAAGTAGTTATTTGCCTAAAATTTTTTTTATTAAAACAAACCTTGTCGAAATAGCGGGGTATTGTTGACTGCTGGCTTGCAGGGACGAAATCGGCTTGCGGCCCGCCAACCGATGCTCATTGCGCGCGTCAATGAGAGCGCCGCCGATGATCATCGTTTCGTACGCTTGGGTGGAGCGTGCAGGCGCTGGCGTCGAGCGGTCGCGCGACGAAAATCGACTAGGCGGCCGGTTAGCGCGGCTGGTCGCCGTTGTCGACGACGAAATTGGCGACGATATGGGCGGAGCTGCTTTGCTGTTGTTGTGTGTTGGAGAAGAGGCGTGGGTCTGATACTTGAAACTGCCGTGGCGTTGGTTATTCGAGAGCGGAGTTCCTAAATTATACAAAGCACTTTTTTCTTTGTTAATTTTTGTAATGGAAGATTCTTTGGCAAATTCATATTTTGGACATAATATAATAATTGCGATGAGTGTATTCAAAATTTATTGGGTTGGAAATAGAAAGTAAATAAGCCCTGCAAAACTTACCAAATTTTCATAGATAAAAGATTTTTGTAAATAATAAAAAAAATCATAAGTTAAACTTTTAAAAATGTTTGTTTACCGTGCAAAACGCTGGTCGTGCGATTGAACTTTGAGGAAGAGGATGACGCGCGACTTGTGGATGAGGAGCGCGATGCGTTCGCTCCGCCGCCACCGCCACCCATGGGCTTACGCGAATGTTGTTCTTTGCAAAAGGCAATGTGGCGGTCGGCGGCCCGTCCGTTGAAGTTGCGGCAGCAATATTCGCACTGGACATAATCTAGATCAAATTATAATTAAAAAAGAATATCATTTAAAAGAAAATTTAAAAAATTCAATAAAATATCAAAACTTGCGCTTTTGATTTCAAGACTATAAGTCTTAAAAATGTTTCGTGAACTTTTTGGTCACAACATTTTTATTTAACAAATAAAATTTTTACATAAAAATTTTAAAAATAATACTAAAAGTACCGGAAGGCACGGAAGTTCGCGGCGGCGGCGGCAGCGGCGCGCCCGTCTTCAACGCCTCTTTTACGTTTTTTGAAGCGGAGACAGAGCTGATAAACTCCTCATGACGCTCGCGCCAGTGGGTTTGTGGTCGCGGAAAAACGCCGCCATGCTACAAAAAAAGCGAATTGTAGCGCTCGAAAATAAAATATATTAAAAATATGGAGTAAAAATAAATGCATTCAAATCATAGCTCGGCAACCGCCCCCCCCCGCGGACCCTCCGCAAACGACGGGGGGAGGGGGCGCAGCCGTTTGGGATGGGAGGCCCAAATATGTCCCAGGTATTCGGAAAATGCGTGTTTTAATGCTAATTTTTTTCTGCGTTGTACCCCACCACCTACAAAACTATTATTGCAATATTTTATTTCATTAATATGTAAACTTTCTGAAAGCCGTTCCAAAATGGCCTTATTTCCATTCTACGATCATTTTAAAGTGATTTATAATCATTTTTGGGGTGGCGCACCAAATCGCAATTTTTCGCTTGGAGTCACGCCGATTCAAATGTTTCTTTTAGAGAAATTATTATTAAAATTTAGTCTTTAAATTTGTCAAGGTGTAAGAAATTTATTGAAATTAGCTTCAAAATGAGGGTGAGTCACTTATTCTTCATTTATGTTTGTTAATGCCTATGTTATTACCTATTTTACTATTGTTGTTTGTTTCTTCTCGCGTCCGTTTTTACAGCGTAATAAATTTATTTATTTATTTATCCCTCCAAAACATGAATGAAATTGAAAAAATGTTTACAACTTTGTTCTTTTCCTTCTGCGCCTTGCGAATGTCGGTGAGGGGTATGTCGGAGCCTGTGGCGCGCTGCTTTCCCGAATCGAACACTTTTCTGTGTAATTTTAGGATTTTTTGGCAAGCGGCCTCGTGCTTCACCTGAAAGATGCGTAAAGCTTGCGTGTATGTTATTTTATTTTTATGTGTATTTTTTGCCAAAAGAAGTGAAATTACGCACCAAACTCGACTCGATAAAATTTCGACCACAATTGCTGCATGGATAGACTGGCTCTTCCTCGTAGATATCTGAAAATATTTTCTCTTAATTTCCAAAAAATTGGATTACGGTAATAAAGACCATGGTACGAAACTTGTTTTTTTTAATAATGTACAATAAGAAAGTACCGTAAAAAATCTTTTACCTGGCATTATATTTGTTGATTTTCAATTATTTTTTCAATTTGTTTTGAGAATTTAATAAATAAATAAGATTTTCTTTGAGAACAAATTTTATTACATAATATTTTGAAATAAATTTTAAGAAAGAGTAAATATTTAAAGGTGCGGAATTGTAATAAAGCTTAAAATAAGCATTCCGTTTGTAATCGTATGTGAAAACTGTCGGCCATATTTTGTGTAAAAAATTCGAAAACTTTCAAACTTGAAAAAGAAAAAGAAAATTATGGTAGAGAAGACCGAAAATAAAACCAGACATTGATGAAAAAGAAAAGAAAGAAAGATGAAAAGAAGAAAAAAAAGAATAATATACATAGAGAAATCAAAGAAAGCATTGAAATTAGCTAGCAAGAAAGAAATAGTAAGAAAAAGTGAGCTAAAATAACTAGCATAACTTACTACCAAAACGAGCAATAGAAAAGAAAATTCTTTAAAAAGCAACAAGAAAAGCAAAGAAAAAGGATGCAGAAAGAAAAGAAAGCAAAGCGAAAAATAGACGAAATGGTAAGCGCCTGGCAACCGTTAAAAAGCAACAAAATTGCTTTTCAAACAACGTAATTTTGAAAAAAAATGCTTTTTCTATTTAGAACAATAAAAAACGAAAAGAAATAAAGGAAGGAAAAGATAATGGAAATGGAAATTCTATAAAAGGATTTTTTTCAATTTTCTCAAATTATACTGTATTACGAAAACGTAACCTCTCAACAAAAAAAATTACCGATTGTGCAAAAATTATTATTAAAATTTTTTTAATTTAATTTAATCCATTGTATCCCTGATCCGGTGCGCGTCGGCACTAAGCGTAAACGCAATTAATACGCCAATTATAAAAGAATTGCGCGAGCGCCATTGAATTTGTGGGGTTACATGCTTTTTTTAGTTAGTAGAAACGCGGTTAGCTGAATTCCAAATCGTCCAAAAATAAATTATTTAAAAGTAATTTAATTTCAATACTACAATAGTTGTATTGAAATTTATTTATGAAATAATCGACAACAATTTGACGTCATTCATTAATGTATATCTTTCACAAAAATTTACAAAAGATTTGAATTATATACAAAAATCAATTATTTAATTTAATCAAACGTATGATCGTATGACAAAAGTACCCGCATAAAGATATTCGAAAAAATAAAATAAAATACAAACAAAATAAATTCAATAACAATTAATAATTTTACAATTTTCACTACCCAAAGCTTTTTTCCTTCTTTTTTCTTCTTTTTCGAAAGAAAAACTTTTAGACATTTTCGATCGTACTTTGCGACGATTCGCTCTTCAAGCTACCGTAGTTGGCCACACTATTCTCGTCGTCCCACTCGCTACTGTCCTCGGCGTTAATTGAGTCGTTGCGCCGCAGCGACCGTAGCGACGTGTTCGAGCCGACTGCGCTACTGCGCTTGTCGGCGCCGAGAAGATTTTTGAATATCGTATCTACCTAAAAAAATTAATTCCGATGAATTAAGTTGTCTCGATTTTATTTTTTCTGATCTGCGCTTCACTCTTTCTCCATATTCTATATTTCTTTCTCGCTTCCTCTTATTTTTTTCTCTGGTTGTTTTTTATCTCTTTTGTGTACTCTCCCTTTCTATAGTTTTTGCTCTAACTGCCCGCTTTATTTCTTTTTAGCCTTCTCTAGCGTTTTCTTTCCTTCAAAAAATCTGCTGATAAACTCACTGGGAGTCCTTTTGTTTCCGGCAAATACAAAAACGACGCAATAAGCAGGCCCAGATTCACAGCGAAGAGTGGCACAAGGAAGAGCACGCCGTACTTTGCAGTTATAATGGGATAACAAATCACCAAAATCAGCACAACACTCATCGGTACCACTTGACTTATCTGAAAAAAAAAAGTTTTTCTTCTTCTATGTATTTAATTTTATGTTTTTAATAAATAGATCGTGTAAAACATAAAAAAATTAACAAAAAAACCTTAGAAAAGATTGCGCGCGCTGCATGTGGACACATCTCACTCAACAGAACCGCGTTCATGTTCAACAGGCCGAGCATAGCCGACGCGCTGCCGAGCGAAAAACCGCCCAGCCCTATCATTGGCGCCAACGCGCCCAAAGCGTCGGCGACGATGCCATGCATGTCCCAGCGAATTCGCAAGTCAACGCCAGTCTGCGCCAACGCGACGAACGCCAACTCGAAAGCTGCTAGAGCCGAGACGATGAGAAAAACTGGCCGCCGACCCAGCCGCTCGACGAGAAAGGGCGCGAGCAAGCAGAGTGGCGCGGTGAACGCGGTCATCATCATTGTCGACATCATCGCCTAAAAGCAAATTTTTCAAAATGTGCAAAAATTTGAATAAGTAAATTAGCAAAACAAATATTTTAAAAACGAAAATAAAAAAATGTTGCCAATAAAATTTTTTATGAACGACTTACCGTTGACTGATCCAAATTGAAATTCATCAACATTGACTCAAGATATTGGCTTTTGAGATTAATTAGCGACGTGGCCGGCACAAAAGCGTTTATCAAAACCACGGCCAAGCACCACCTAAATTTAATTAAATATTTTGTGTGTTTGTGGCCGTTTGTAGCAGAAAAACGTGTTGTAGAAAAAAAGAATACCGTAACCGCCGACTTTTGATAATATCGAGAAAAGTGACGTGTCGGTGATGTATTAAATTTCTTTCACGTTTGTATTCCTCGATGACCGATTCTGAAAACACAAGTTTGGTTATAGTATAAATAAGTTTAATTTTTGAAGAAAAAATACAAGACTCAAAAAATCTTACCGACATTCGCGGAGTCACCATGATAGTATTTGACAGCGTGTCGGGCCGAGATGCAAAGTCGCTGTTCGATGAAAAGATGTTTGGGCGATTCAGGGAAGTGTCCGGCAACAATTAAGTGAATCAGCGCCAACAGCAGGCAGAACGCCGGCAGCAGCCACCAGTCGCGGTCGGTACCGAACGCCTGCGGAAGGCAAAACGGCGCGACGAACAACAACAGCAGATTGCCGCCAGCGCCAATGGCCATTGTGGTAAAGCCTGCAAAAGCAAAACTAATATACTTCTCTATCACCTTTTTGTTTTATTTTGGCTACTCTTTTTCATGTACTTCTCACAATCTCACCCTCTCCGTCTCACCCTCTGTCTCTTTTTCTTTTTTGTTATAATCTTCCTATATCACATTCTTTGTCTTTCTCTCCTTTTTTTCTTTGATGTTTTTCTTTTATGAGTTTTCTCTTCCTCTCCACTACTTTTTCATTATTTCTTTTATTTTTTTATTTTCTTATTGTTCCATATTTCAATTACTTTGTATATATCACAAATTTTTACGCAGAAAAGTGTCTACCTCGCTTATCGTCAGGCGTACATTCGGACATGTATATGAAGAGAACGGCCTTAAAAGCGTTCAAAAATCCCGCCAAAAATTGTCCCAACACGAACAATTCAATCCAATTCAAATACTTTGCCACAATCATGCAGAACGGTGACGCTATGCCCAAAATGTCGCTGAAAAACTTGTGTTTTATACTGTTTGTATCAGTGTTTCCAAATTTTGGCTAAAGTTAAATTTCGACTTTCCCGCGCTTTTTTCTATCTCGGACACTCCGTTATTTGAGTTTTGAGCATTTTTGATTACACAGATCAACATAATTTTTAATTAGTTATCCGCTCGATTGCCCATTGATTTTTTTTTGCCCACACTCGGGCAATCCAGAAAAGCGCGGGAAAGTCGAAATTTAACTTTATCCAAAATTTGGAAACAGTGGTTTGTATCCACTCTTTTTCGAAAACATTTTTAAAATCCATTAAAATATATAAAAAGCGAAAAAATAATTTAAATGTTTTAAACCGAATGTAAACGGCCGTGCCTTTTCTACCGTAGTTATCCATCATATAGCCGGTCACGAAGCCGCCGAACAAAACGCCAAAAAAGAATGTTGACGCAATTGTCGAGTAGATTAGTTCAAATCTGAAATTGCAATAAAATAAATATTTAAATTTTAACTCATCATCGCACTTTTTTTTGTCGAAAAGTTTATTTTTTAAATATATTTAAAAAATCTTTGTCTAAAACACAAAGCCAATATTATGCAAAAAAAACCGGGAAAAAAGGCGAACGCACGCCGCGTTCAAAACGATGATAGTGGCGTTGTGTTTACTTTGATTTTTGCGATTTTTTTATGCTAAAGTTCGGTGTCAAAGTAATGTGAATAAAGTTTTTCTATACTCCTGCGAACGTACTCGGCGGACGCGATCGTCGCGTTGATTTGGTAGTGAGAGTCGAGAGAGCTGGCGAAGAATTTTCGCACCGGTACCGTCATATAGTTCATGATGTTGGCCTCAATATCGCCAAAGTTGGC
Source organism: Deladenus siricidicola (assembly GCA_009724625.1). Lineage (NCBI taxonomy): Eukaryota > Metazoa > Nematoda > Chromadorea > Rhabditida > Sphaerulariidae > Deladenus > Deladenus siricidicola. The sequence continues at coordinate 31,119 of SAUE01000166.1, forward strand.
GAATATTGCGTGAAATAACGAGACCTTGATCACCCGCCAATTGTCACCCATCAACAAAAAAGAATAATAAAAAAATTATTTGGGATTATGAAGAACAAGAACATAAAATGTTTTAATTAAAATAATTCTATATATATGAATATATCTAAAAATTGACAAATAATTTCATTCAAATTTGCAATCAAAAAAAATCATTCAAAAAAAATCTCTCTTTTCATTCAAAAAAAATCTCTCTCTTCTCTTTCTCTGTACCTCTCTTTCTCTCTCGTTCATTTTATCTCCCTTCCTTTTTGTTTAGATATCTTTCTATTTTAATCTCTCTCTCTCTCTCTCTCTCTCTCTCTCTCTCTCTCTCTCTCTCTCTCTCTCTCTCTCTCTCTCTC
>SAUE01000017.1:1471-19879 GCA_009724625.1 Deladenus siricidicola
GAGTTATTTTAAAGCTATTTGAAACAAGAAAAATTTATTTTTAACCTTGATGCCCCGTTCCCTACCTATTTAAGGTTCCCTTTCCCCCAATAATTAAAGGAGGGTTATGCATTATGCAGGAAAAGTAAAACTGCAATAAAAATGGGAAAATTGCCGGGTTACGGCTATAAAGTCGATGATATGACGGGATTTTGAAGCGATTTGCAAGAAAAAAATTTTCTCGAATAAAATCGAAAATTGTACCGTGGTCCCCCCTGTGGTTTTTTATGGATTTCTGAACTTCGGACCCCTGTGGTTTTTTATGGATTTCTGAACTTCGGAGGTCCGAAAACCAACTTTTTTGGGATTTCCTGGCAAAACCAATTTTTTATGGATTTCTGAACTTCGGAGGTCCGAAAACCAACTTTTTTGGGATTTCCTGGCAAAACCAATATCATATATTTTTATGGATTTCTGAACTTCGGAGGTCCGAAAACCAACTTTTTTGGGATTTCCTGGCAAAACCAATATCATATTCGTAATCAGCGTGGAAAACTGGTCTAGAAAGAAGTAAAAAAAGTTTCGGAATTCTGGGGGGGGGGGGGTAAACTAGGCTGACCCCCTATTAATATATTAAAAATATCGGAAAATATTCAAGAATTATTGACTTGTAAAAATTTGGTCTGAAGTGCAAAAAAATCACTGAAAATTGACGTTAAAAAATAAAAAAATGACGGATTATGCAATAAGTATTTTCCATAAAAACCCACAAAATGAGTTTTTTGTTCACTTTGCGCACTAAACGAGCCTTTTCCCAAGTTGTTCAAGAACTGTGAAGTTGTGATACCTGTAGCTCAGTGGTCTAGAGCACTCGCCGGGATAGTCGGGGATGTGTGTTTGACTTCCACCAGGAGAATCAATTAATAGTGCTTTTTAGGGAGTCAAAGTGAGGTGTAATTGAACGATTTCATCTTACTTTCAAGTCTTTTTTTTCATTTTCACGCGCGGCTATCTCTCTTCTTTCCCCCATTTTTAACCTTTTACTTTTTCGTTATTTTTTATTTGTGTTAGCTTACGTTCCTCGAAATTTTCACTGGCAACATATACTTATTTTTCAAGTTTTTATTTATTTGTTTTTCAAAAACAAATTTGTTAATGACCTTTCTACGCTCTATTTTTGAATGTGTTCCTTTTTATTTCCATCAATCATTAGATTAGATTTAATCATTAACCGCTGTGCTCATAAAATTTGCTGAATATTTATTTCTCATTTTTTTGGCGGCCGACAATTAGCAAAGTTTTCCCCTATTCGTAGCAATAAATTCATTTGTAATTTTTTCATAGAATTTTTTGTATTTCTATTTTATTTTGGAGAATTTTTTAATATTGTTAATGGTCGAATTTTTCGGTTATTGATTTTTTGACTCATTTTTGTATTTTTGTTTGAAATTTATTTATTTTTATTCAGCGCATAATCATGACGACAGTCAAAGTGAAGCCGAACGCCGTCGAGACGGATCCACGACCGTACGCGGAAGAGGCGCTTCAGGAGTGCGTTTACTTGGAGAATGGTGGTTTTGCGGACCATTTCGGAGAATACACACCTGCTCCCTACCCGTACGTTTAACTGGGAATTTGAAATTATTTTTGTTTTATTTAAGTTTGTTTTCTTTCTTTTTTGGTTCTTTTATGATATCGGACGCCAAAAAAACAATTTGTAAAACATTTTTAGGTTTTCTGGCAATTCCAGTTCAATAATTATTTTTATTGATTTTGTTGTTTTTGTGCAGTTTTTGACATTTTCATTGGGGGTAGGGTATAAAAAACCAATGAAATTTTTTATGAAATTCGTATTCTCCGTGCCAAAAAAGTTAAAAAAAATTTGGCGTCCGATATCGTAAAAGAACCTTTTTTTAGCTGGAATTTAATGTGTATTTACATACAGGATTATGTGTATACAGGCGAGATTAAAAAAAGAAGAAATATTTTTAGGTGATTTTTTACTCCCCTGAGGCCCCCCCCTTTTGGGTCTTTGATTTTTTTGAATTTATTTTGATCTCTTCTACAATTTTTTATGTTTTGTTTGGGAGGAATTTCATGTTTTGTACCTGAAATCTGTGCTTGAAATTATTTTTAATGGTCTGGGACGTTTTTTTACTTGAAACTATTTTATAATTTAATTATTTTTAAAAATACGTATAATGCAAAAAATTGCTTTGTAGAATTGTGCACTGAATTCTGGGTGGTATTTTTTTATGAAATGGTTTAGGAAGCCACGCGGTAAGATTTTCGAAACCGTGCTCGAAGCCATTGGCGCTACGCCACTCGTCAAGCTGAACAAGATTCCCCAGGAACACGGTCTGGAGTGCAATGTTTGTGGGTTTTTTAATATTTAATACTTTTGAAATTTTTAATAGGGTTTTTTTGTGAAATTTTATTTGTAGTTTAGATGTTATGATATAATATTTTTGAAATTTCCTAGATTTAATTTTTTTGTTGTCAGAATTGCCCTTTTATCAGTGTTTTTGAAAAAAAATTTTATAGAATGACATGATGTAATTTTTGTCTAAATTTTCGTCGAAATTATTTTTGTACCATTTAAAAAACACGAAAAATTTAGTTTTTTGTTGATTTTTTCTTTGTTTTTAAATTATTTGGCGAAAAAATATTAGACGGGAAATGCGAATTCCTGAATGCTGGCGGTTCGGTGAAGGATCGAGTTGCCGTGAAAATGGTGGAGGTAGCCGAGGCGACGGGCCGCCTGAAACCGGGAATGACGATCATCGAGCCTACGTCGGGTATTTATTTGCTTTTTTCCGAACATTTTCGAATCGTTTTTTCGCTTTTAATGCAAATGTTTTAGAGAATAGATATTTATTTCGCAATTTTTTCTTTGTTAATTTTGGATTTTTAAAAATCCAATTTTTTCAATAATTTCATTAGTGAGAATCATGGCTGGGCGTAATTACGAATTACGAAAAAGTGGCCGTAATTACGGTTTTTTGGTGTAGGTATTTTCGACTTTCTGAAAAATTTTCATTACAAAATCCTTCAGAAATTCATGAAAATTTCCAGAATTCCACTAAAATTTTTTCAAATTTTTCTCTAGAGGCCTTTTTCTTCAAAAAAGACTTTCTGCGCATTTTCAGAGAAATATTAAAAATTGGATTTTTTTATGTGGGTTATGTGTGTTTATTATTTATACACTATTTCCAGGAAACACGGGTATTGGCCTGGCGTTGGTGTCGGCTGTCAAGGGCTATAAGTGCACGATCGTGATGCCGTCGAAGATGAGTCACGAGAAGGAGGTCACGTTGAAGGCGTTGGGCGCTCAAATCGTCCGCACCGCCGACGGCGCGCGCTACGACAGCGACAAGTCGCACTTGGGCATGGCCTTCAAATTGCGCAAAGAAACTCCGAACTCCGTGGTTCTGGATCAGGTATTTATGAGTTGAAGTTCGTTAGTAATTTTTTCATAATTGTAAATTTTTTCCGGTTTGACCCCAAAAAATTAATTTTTATTCTATAGTACTTGAATTGCGCAAATCCGCTGGCTCACTACGAGAGCACCGCCGAGGAAATTTTGGATGCGTTGGACGGCAAGGTGGACATGGTGGTGATTGGCGTGGGCACTGGCGGCTCGATTACCGGAATTGCGCGTAAATTGCGCGAGAAATGCCCGAATTGCAAGGTGGGTTGTGCTTCAAGGGGAATATGTGAAACATACTCAATTATTTTTAGTCATCTTGTTCTGAGTGTTTTGGAAAAATTGGTAAAGAAAATATTAAAACACATTTTTGTTTAGATAATTGGCGTGGATCCAGTCGGCTCTGTCCTGTCGGGAAACGAAAAGGACACGCATCACAACTTTCAAGTGGAGGGAATCGGCTACGATTTTGTGCCCTATATTCTCGACATGAAAAACATTGATCAATGGGTAAACAGTTTAATTATTTTTGTTAAATTCTTCAAAACAAAAAAGGAAAAATTCTGGGGGGGGGAGTGCGGCGGACCTTAAATTTTTGAAGTGATATAATTTGTACATTTTTGGTTGGGGAGAAAAATGAGTTGGAGCGCCCTCAGCGAGCTCTTTCTTTTGGCAACAATTTTTTTTATAATTTTTTATTTTATATTTTTTCTCCTATTTCGGGGGCTGAATTTTTTCTTTTTGTAGGAGCGAACCGACGATCCGGAGACATTCCAAATGGCGCGCAAATTGAATCGCGACGAGGGAATTTTGTCAGGCGGTTCCGCGGGCGCGAATATGGTCGCGGCTTTGCGCGCCGCTAAGTCGCTGAAAGCCGGCCAGAATTGTGTGGTGATTCTGCCTGACGGTATTCGCAACTATCTCACCAAGTTCCCCAACGACGGATGGATGTTGGAGAAGAAGTTTATGGAGCCAAATCAAGCTGTCCAGCCATCAAAACTCTTTCCCAAAGAGACATTCGACATCACAAAGGTCTACGATCCGCGATCACAGCCCACCGAAAAATTCCAGACCTTGCCACAGCCGTGGCCGAAGTTGAATTTCAAGTAATACAATTTAGTATTTGATTTTATTAAATCGATGGCAAAATGTATATAATTGTTATTCATTCATTTTAAATTTATTTATTTGTTGTTATTTTTTCTCCATTTTTTGTCGCTATGTCTATTTTTGTAAAATTTTCTAAATTTAGTCCGGTACGTCCTCTGCTCATTGAGACGATGGCGGGTGCCATTGGTCGAACACCTCTCGTTCGTCTCCAAAAGATTCCCAAGGAATATGGCATTGAGGCCGAGATTTGTAAGGCTTTGATTTTTCGGGGATATAATTTAAAAAATCTAGTTTTTTAATAATTGCTAATTTATTTACGAGGTTGCTGTTTAAATTGTAAGTCTTGTGGGGGATAATTATTGGTTTTGAATATTTAGTGGTGAAGTTGGAGTACTTGAATGCGGGCGGTTCGGTGAAGGATCGAATTGCGCTGAAGATGGTGGAATTGGCTGAACAATCTGGCGCTCTCAAGCCGGGAATGACCATTATTGAACCCACGTCTGGTACATATTTTCTTTAAATTTTATACAATTTTTAAATTTTAACGAATTGACTAATGAATGTTTCTCAAAATGTACCTCCGAAAGTTTGGCCGCTCCACGAAATTAAAGTAATTGCGTAAAGAGTTGAGACATAGCTTTTTTGTGTTTTTGATTGATTTGTATGTAGGGAATACGGGCGTCGGTTTGGCGTTGATGGCGGCGATTCGCGGTTACCGTTGCGTGATCGTCATGCCTGAGAAGATGAGTCAAGAGAAGGAAGTTACGCTGAGGGCGCTGGGCGCCGAAATTGTCCGCACCCCCGCCCACCATCGCTACGACGAGGCAGAGTCGCACATCGGCGTGGCGCTGCGCCTCCAACGTGAAATTCCCGGTTCCATAATTCTCGATCAAGTGAGTCGGTCAAATTTTTGAGAAGTTATTTGGGTTACTCTAAGTCCTGTTACAACATGTTTTTTGAAAAGGCATGGATGTGTCTTGGGATGGATTGGAAGGAAATTATTTTTTGGTATTACAAAATATTTTTTATATATCTCTTTTCATTAAAAAATAATGTTTACTTTGAAGCATTGTGCAATATTTAGTACCGAAATGTGGGAAATCCGTTGGCGCACTACGAGGCGACGGCCGAGGAGATTATTCACGACTGCGACGGCCGCGTCGACGCCGTCGTCATCGGGGCGGGTACGGGTGGAACGGTGAGCGGAGTGGCGAAGAAGATACGCGAAAAGGTGCCCGGATGTCGAGTAAGCAAGCTTTTGCGTTAATTTTTTAAAACATTTATTGTTAATGTATATTTTTATTCTTTTGCTAAAGAACGCTCTGGAAAATTTAGAAACAGATAGGTAGAGGAGAATAGACAAGAGAATGTATTCTTTTTATAAAGAACCATAGCAAAGACTTGAATTTTTAGATTATTGCCGGCGACCCAGAGGGTTCGATATTGGCGGATCCCACCAAACTCGACAATCAACATTCTTACGAGATCGAGGGCACCGGCTATGACTTTGTGCCGGCAGTGTTGGATCGCTCGCTGGTGGATGAGTGGGTGAAGACGAACGACACGGAGTCGTTTGCGGTGGCGCGAAAGCTGATTCGCGAAGAGGGCTTGCTGTGCGGCGGCTCGTCAGGCGCCAATGTGTCCGCCGCGCTCAAAATCGCCAAGGGAATGAAGAAAGGCGAACGTGTGGTCGTCATTTTACCGGATAGCATTCGCAATTATATGTGAGTTAGCGTAGAGAACTGGGTCAGCTTAGTGCAAATCTCCTCTCATTCCCGAATTAAGTCGTGCGAATACGGTCAACGGCAAAAATGAATCAAATTTAAATGGCATTGATTAATGATGGAAAACGAGATAAGACGACGGTCCAAGATACTTTTTTACATGAGTTTTAAAAATTTTTGACTTGAAATTTGAATTTTTAGCCATGGAAAAGGTTATTTTTCCATAACAAAATTCGCTAGTGGCGGGCTCAGATAAGGAATGGAGTAATTGAATTCAAATATTTTTTTCGTGGGGAATCGCCCAAATTTTAATTTTTACAAGGAAAACAGAATTTTCAAAAAAATTGGGGCTTAAAAGGTTTTCTGTTGACGCGTAAAAATGAATGCGACTATTTCGTTTTAGGACCAAGTTCATAGACGACGAATGGATGCGTTCAAAAGGATTTCCATTGGAGTGACTGCATTATGAATTTGCCGACATTTGATCATTTTGAAAGTTTGAATTTTATTTTTGCATCATTGTTAGCTTCTAGACTTGCTTCGGGTGTTAGATATAGTATTACGTATGTTGTTTTTATATAACTTTATAAACGAAAATAAAATATTACTGTTTTATATTTACAAATAAAAAAATATTACAAATAAAATATTAAGCATCATAATAATGCTATTTCCGTTTCTGGAAATTGGGAAAATGGTACACAAAAACATGAAAAAGATGAATACAAAGTTGAAACACTTCTTTTTCAAAAAATTTGCCGCTTGCGCACGAAAAAAATTATACATCTACCAAAATGATTAAGTTAAAAATAAAATTTCTTCGCCTAACCGTTTCGTTTTTTGTTTATATTAATTTTGCAATAAAAAAGTAATTTTGTAATAATTTTTTCGATGAACCGAGTTGATGTAATGAACATCTTCCGATTTTTGCAGGATCGATATAAGCAAAATGAGATATATATGTTCATATTATACGTGTACCTTTGTTTATTTCGAAAAAATTGCGAAAAGTTGTTACTTGCAATCACAGCTAAGCGGTATATCAAAAAATTCTAGGAACTGAACCTCAAAAATTATTTTTCATGCATTGAATGTGTACAGGAACTTGGTTATTTACGTCCGCTTTGACTTTGACCACCACCACCGGCTTTTACCGCCGCCGCCGCGAGATGGACCACCGCCGCGGGCTGGAGCGCTGCCGGGAGATGGACCACCGCCGCGAGATGGACCACCACCGCGGTCACCTCCCGAATTGGTATTTGACGGTTGTTGCGCATGTTGGGGTGAATTCTGCTGACTGTTGGCTTGGCCGGCTGTGTTGCCGTGCTCTCCGCTATGGTGGCTTCTGCTGCTGCTCATGCGATTATGGCTGTTGATGCGTCTGTTCCTGTCCACTGCATACTCTCTACCCTCCGCGTCGAATTCGACGGTGCCGGGCCCGACCGCAAAGCCGGGCGGCTCTACCGCATGTGCATTAGGGTCTGGCTTAGGCTAAAGTTCAATATTTAAATCAAAAATACACATATGATTTTCGAAGAGCTTCAAACCAGACGGTGCGTCGACGTTTTCTTGCCCTTTCCACCCGTTTCCTTGCCCTTGCCCTTGTCATTGTTCTTGCCCTGGCCAGTAGTGGCGGAAACGGCGATAGTCAACGTCGACAGAATGAATATGAGTGTGACGAGATGGGCACGAATATCCATGGTTGGTGGAATTTGCTAAATCTATTTTTTTGGAATGAAACAGTGAGTGTCCTCATCTTTCTACATATTTCCAATAATTGTTTTTTGTAACTGTAACATGAATGCGAGATGGGTCCGTCGATGTTGATACCGGAACTATGTGGCTTGTAATTTATATTCAATTGAATCCATTTTTATAAATGTATTCAAATTGGATTTACAATAATTTGAATCCATTTTGAAGCATCTTGCGTTTGGTTTGCTACAGTTAGAGATAAATTTTTAGATTCCTGTATATTCAAAAAGGATTACATACTTCTTACATACACAGCGAATACACGTTAACCTGCCGAAGCTAAACAAACTCGCAAAAAAATACAAATCTGAAATTTCTGTGAGCTGTGGAGAGCCATTTACGTGTAAATGTATTTTGGTTTTCAGGATGCACATATTGGATTTCGTTGTGCAAACAATCAAAGAGATTTTATTTGAAAATTGTGTTACGAATTTTTATAAATTAAAAAGGCAACAAAATCTTCAAATCCGTCTGTTTGGTCTTCTTTCGCCACTGCACCTCTACTCGCACCGCAGTCATCCTAACTCACTCGCATCCTTCGAGCCGTCCCAATTTTCTGCGGAGGCTTTGATTACTTTTTGCCGCTACACAGGTGACTGGGGGAGTATAAGACCGGGTCTCGTCCCCGGCGCCGCCGTCGTGTTTGTGGTTCACGACTCAGGCCACTTGGCCCAACGTCCCACCGTCTCTGACGGTCGTGGCGATGTTTGTAGTCCGGCTGGGAGCGTGCCTTGTTCCTCGGGGCGCGCTTGGGGGGTAGGAGATCGAAGTCGTGGTCGCGTGGTCAGCCTAACGGTCGGGGGGGGTCAGCCTAACCGACCGGCCATAAGACGGTCGAGTCTGGCCCGGGTCCCCCCTCAAAAGGGCCGGTGCAAGTGCATCGGGCACCTCCATTGGAGGAGAGTTTCATTTTTTTCGATTTTCTTTTGTCTAATTTCATTCCGAATTCTTCGGAATGAAAAGAAATCAGTCAGTTCAGTCCGAATTCGAATTCCTCGGGATTTTCAAATGTTTGATTAATAAGAAATTTAATTTTTTTTTTACAAAAATAATGTCACTAATGCCTAGCTAGCCATGTTTATATGCTTGAATTTTATATGAAGTTGTCATTTTTTGAGAAAAAAAAGTATTTGTATAATTTCGCATTACAATTGATGATTTGGTTCATGTTTTGGTTTATGTTTTGTGTTTATTTTTACGTCATTTATTATTGTTGTTTTCGAGTCGAAAAAGAAGGTAAAAATGAAAAGCATCATTACGCAACAATTTTTGAAGCTTTTTTTGATGGAAATGAATACCCCTTTTTTGCTGAATGAATTTGCACTTTTCCCCCACATTTATTTAATAATAAATAATTCTCTAAATAAAGCTCAATTTGCACGATTTTTCGCTCGGCTATAATTTATTGTGGTATTATGTTTATTATGCGCTAATTAATAGTAAATAAAACATTTTTTTCCGATTACACACACATGCAATAAACATAACACACACACACACAAACACACAAACACATTCACACACACACAAACACAAAAAAAGTCGATAAAAAATGCTCCACCGCCACAAAAACGCCACAAAACGCTGCAAGCCGACAGAAGCATTTTTCTTCTTCTTCTTCGCGCATTTTTTTCGGATGTATGTGATGGTTTGGCTGTGGTGATTTGGTGGTTGGGTTTCTAAACCGGTTCATTCATTCATCTAGCTCGGCTAACATACACAACTGCTGTGTGGCTGTTGTTGTTGTTTATTGTGGATTTATCAGCGGTTGTTGTTGTGATTGTTATTTGGCTGTTGTTTTTTAGCTGTTGTTGCTTGACTGTTGTCTAGTTGTTGTTTGTTGTTGTTTTTTGGCTGTTGTTGCTTGACTGTTGTTTAGTTGTTATTTGGCTGTTATTGCTTGACTGTTGTCTAGTTGTTGTTGTTGGTGTTTTGGTTGTTGTTACTTGACTTGTTTTTTGGCTGCTGCTGCTTGATTGTTGTTTAGTTGTTGTTTAGTTATTGTTTGTTGTTGCTTAGTTGTTGTTGTTTTTTGGCTGTTGTTGGTTGGTTGTCGTCTAGTTTTTGTTATTATTTTTTTTGCTGTTGCTACTTGACGGTTGTTTAATTACTGTTGTTGTTGCTTGATTGATGTTTAGTGGTCGTTGTTGTTTTTAAGATTGTTGTTGTTAGTTGGGTGTTGTTGTTATACGGGATATTACTTGGTTGTTGTGTTGTTATTGTTGATATTGTTTTTTGGACTTTTGCTGGTGAGGGCTGTGAAGTTATCTGCTGTTATGTACAGCATTCTTTCCAAATAATTGAATACGCAAATTCAAAAGGGCTTTGCTTCTCTCTCACCGCCAAACAAAACACGCGAAAATTGACGTCCAAAATAGTTTGGGAGGAAAAAACAACAAAAATGTTTGCGAAACGTTCACCTTTTTTTGCGTTTCCGTTGGAGGCAAAAACTAAAATACATATTTTGGTCAATTATCATGGATGAGTGCAGTTCTGATGGATGTGAATTACGTAGGTAGATACGAAATCCCTACAAAGAAAGAGTTGGAGAGATGGATAGAGGAAAAAGAGAGAGGGAAGAAGGTGGACGGATGAGACTAGCAGAGAGAACGAGAGAAAGAGAGAGAGAAAGAGAAGAGAAAATGAAGGTAAAAAGATATAGAGAAAAGAGAGCGAGAGAGAACGAGAGAGAGGAGAAGAGAAATAGAGAAAAAAGAGAAAAGAGAGTAAGATAAAGAGAAAGGAAAAGAGGTGTAAGAACGAGAAAGAGAAAGCGAGAGAAAGAAAGAGAGGAAGAGAGACCGAGGAAGAGAAAGAGAGAAAGAAAGAGAGAGCGAGAAACGAAGAGACAGAGAGAGAGAGAGAGAGAGAGAGAGAGAAGAAGAAGAGAAAGGGGAAAGAGTAATAAAAGAGAGAGGGAGAAAGAAAAATGCATAGACGTGGAGATAGTTAGACAGGGACACAATCGAAATTTTTTTTTGGAAACAAGCAAAAAATACTTGTGTGAAAAGTACATGGGTGTGTGTGTATGCGTGTATTTTAATGAAGAAAATTAACATTTTATCAGCGGAAAAACCACAAAAAACATAGAAAAAAATTTGGGGGAAAAGTTGGGAGAAATTGGGATTAATGTGATCTCACCTTACCCCCAAAAAGAAAAAGCAAAAGCAAAAAGCACGAAAAAAAGCAAAAGAAAAAAAAGAAAGAAAGACAATATATGTATGTAAACGAAAAATACGCAAACACACAAAAATTAAATAATCAAAAATTATTTTTTATTATGCAAATTTTTTTTCGAAAAGATTTTATTCGAATTTTTAAATACATTTTTTCATTTTATTTTTTAACAATTTTTAAATTATCAAAATAAAATATTTTTTGGGTTTTAAATAGTTTTTTGGGTGTCTCATTTAATTTATTTTTTTATTTTTTCCTATGGTTACAGTAATTTTGAATTAATTTTTTACAGTTATTTTCAGCTAAAATGCCGATTATTTGCTTCAGTGGTGAGCTCTAAAATTTTCTGTGCTTGTCATGGCGGGGATAAGAGGCAAAAATTAAAAAATTCTTAATAAAACTATGAAATATTTCTGCTGTTACCTCTTTGTGTACAGTATATGCTTTTGCGTACAGTATATGAATCTACAGTACACCTATGCACAAACCCATCAGCTAAAAAGTAAAAGCATCAATCTTTCTTTCCCTGCCACATCATACTTTATCTGCCACAGCATACTTTACCTGCCGCAGCATACATTTTTTAGCCTACGCTACATTCAACCCTACCGTCTCTCTATGGGGTCCGATCTTTTTGAAAAGTTTTATTTATTTTTCACTATTAAAATTACGCAGAATTTGCACTAATTATTTTGTGCAAATTGTTTAAAATTGTTAATCGTCCAAAAGAATTGAAATTTGCGCCATTTCGCCCAAATCTAATTGCTAAAAAATTATTTTTTAATAGAAAATAATGATATGTATTTCCTCATTGATATTCTCAAGAGGAAGATCATCTCACTTCTCACTTCTCTTTCATTGATTGCTCGATGAGTGAGAGTGAATGAGAATGAATGAGATCTTCCGAGATTTTCGAAGATTTCTGGGTTAAATTTTCCTCGAAAATTTTTCTTTTATTTCAAAAAATAAATAAAAAATATTAAAAAAAGAAATTTTTCTCGACTTTTTTCGCTTTATCCTCGATTTTATCGGTGAATCCTCGGAAAATTTCAAATTTTTTTGGAAGAAAAATTCCGTTTTTAGTTATTTTTTTGTGTTGGCTGAAATAAGTCAATAAATTTCACATATATGTATATGTATTCAACTTTCAGTGACAATTTGCAACTTTGAGTGACAATTTGCAACTTTGAGTGACAATTTGCAACTTTGAGTGACAATTTGCAACTTTGAGTAATAATTTACAACTTTGAGTAACAAATTGTAACTTTGAGTGACAATTTGCAACGTTTAACAACAATTTGCAACTTTGTTTGACAATTTGCATAAATTGAGTTTGCAATTTTGAATGACAATTTGCATATTTTTTTGTTTTTTTTTTGCAATTTTTTTGTAATCGTTGTAACTTGAATTTTTCTACATATTTCCCAAACGATCTAAAAATCGCTCTAATTCGACGTATTTAATTAGAAAATATCATGAGCGAATACGCCAGGGGCGCGCTCGGCGGTAGCGGCGGCGGTGGCGCCGGCGAACATTTGGAGAGCGAGAACGCGCGGCGGCGACGCCTGCTGGCGGAGTGCGAGTCGCTGAAGCGAATGGCGGTGCTCGGCATCGCGTTCTCGACGCTAGCCGCCGTGGTGTGCATGCTGACGATACCGTTCGTCTACAACTACGTGCAAAACGTACAGTCCCTGCTGCAGAACGAGGCGGACTTTTGCAAGGTAGGGTGGCGGAATTTTTTTTATTATTATTGTCTAAGAATACAAAGGAAGAGCGAGAGAAAGATAGAAGAGAGAAAGAGAGAAGAGAGACAGAAAAAAGAATGTAGTGTGTGTATGTGTATACGTCTGTAAAAGAGTTTGTTTTTGTGTGAGACAGACATGCAGACAGAGACAGGGACAGAGACAAAGACAGACAGAGAGAAAGACAGACAGAGACTGAGTGAGAGGGGAGAGGGAAAGAAAGCAAAAGTGGATATAATAAAGCAAAAGTGTGAATAAGTAAAAAAAAATTTAAGTGTCAAAAATTCATCGCTATTCTTTAGTCAAAGACAAATACGTTGTGGAAACAAGTGGCCAAATCACAGCACATTAGGCGGAATGCCAACGACGACGAGAGTGAAGCGACCGTTGATGGAAGATTTGCGCGGCAAAGCGGATACGGTAGCGTACCGTTGACGGCCGTGCCCGTCGCGAAAAGTGACCAAATCGGCGGTCAGCCACTCACTCAGCCACAATGTAAGCGAAATTTGCTTGGGTGAGATGAGGGGGGAGGGGGTGAAAATGAGGAAAAATATAGAGCTTTTAAATAAAAATTAGACAGGGAAAGAGAGAATGACTGCGTGTGTGTAAAAGGAAAGAGAATGAGAGAAAGATAGAAAGAAGGGGGAGAATGAGGAAGAGAAACAGAGAGAAGGAAAGAGAGAAAAAAGAGAGAAAGGGGAGAATCAGGAAGAAAAACATAGAGTAGGAGAGAGAAAGAGAGAGAGAAACAAATATTCAGAGAATAGCAAAAAAGAGAAAAATAGACACACAAAAATATACATAATATAAATGCACAGATACATACATACATACATACATGCATAACAATAACAAGAGAGACAAACAGAAATAGACATTCGAAAACGCAGAGAACAATAGAGAACGAGAGAAAGCATAGTCTAAAACGAATAATCCACAACTTTCAAGGCGGTTGCGCCTACGGACCGCCCGGCGACGCCGGCGAAGACGGTACGGACGGCGAGGACGGCGCCGACGGAACGCCAGGTTCGGCTTTCGGATATACATACACCTTAGGTTGTTGTAAAAGAAATGCAGGTTACTTTAAACGAACGAAACCTAGCTCAGAATAAACTTTTTTAATCAAAATAAAAGCCATTCGAATCAGCACATTTTTGCCAACGAGAAACGAGTTTATTGATGCCGGTAGGTAACGTAGAAATCCGGACTTCTGGAGGCGATCGATTAAAAAAGTTTGTTCTGAGATGCATTACGTTCGTTTAAAGTAAAGGTTTAAAAATCTGCATTTCCCTTGCAACAACCTAATACATAACAATGTGTCTTATCTCTTTTCGAAACCGACAAAATTAACACGAGATATTAAAGTTCACAAAATGAAGCCAATTCAAATTGAATTTTTGAAAATTTAGTTCAGAACTGGCTTCATTTTGAACTTGAACTTCTTTCAAATTTCAATTTTGAACTGGCGATTTACTAATATGTATTTTGGCGAGATTTAGGCCCCGACGGCGCGCCAGGCGGCGACGCGACCGACGGGGACGCGTCACGAATGCGCGATTTCTGCTTCGACTGCCCGCCCGCGCCAATGGGTTTGTGTGTTAGCTAGCTAGCGACAAAAAATTCGAAATTATATTATTTTTTTCAAATTTGTTTAGGCCCACGCGGAGAGCCCGGCCCGAAGGGACCGCGCGGCGAGCCCGGAAAGCCAGGTGGGAGAGGATTTTTGCGAAAATTTTGAGAAAAAATTGAGATTTTGAACTTTTTTTAGTAACAAAACCGAAAAAATTCATTTATATTTTCAAATATTTTGATTTTTTTTAATTTCAATTCTTTTTGGCTTTTTAGTAAAATAAAAATTTTTTTTCATTTAAAAATATTTTTTACGGTAGTACAAAAATTATAAAAACTTTTCTACGGTAATTTAAAAATTTAAATAAAATTAATTATCAAAATTTTAAATTTATTTTTTTATTTTTTTCAAATTTTATTTTTTATTGGTAATATTACATATTTTTTGATTCTAAAACGTTCTTACCGTAAAATGTTTTACCCCTCATTACGGTGAATTTTGCATTTTATCCGCAACATCTACAGTATGTACATTAGTCGTTCGCGTTTCAGGCCTCGACTCGGACGGTGGAGCGCGCGGAGCGCCCGGCGATCCAGGACCGCCCGGTCCACCGGTATTTTTTTTAAATTTTAATTGAATAAAGCCCAAAAAATTGATTTAAATTTTTTTTAAATTTTAATTGATTTAAAAAATGATTAAATTTTTTTAAATAAATTAAATAAACAATTTATTTGTTTAGGGAACGCCCGGACTTCCCGGACGCGCCGGACAGCCTGGACGACCAGGTACGGTACTGGGGGGTTTTGTCCTGTTTTCTTCTATTATTTTTGGGGCGAGGGGGAAGGGCGAAAACGTGGAAAAAAGTTTCAAAAAGGGAATTTTGAAGTTAATAATGTAATAAAAATGTTGGGAGTAGTGAATTGAGGGTAGTGGGAGGGGGGAGGTTTCAATTATCGCGTCGGGGANTTTTTTTCAATAATTTTTTCCTTATTTTAGGAGTGCTCACGGAAAAGGTCGGACCACCTGGAGGTAATTTATTTTTTATTTTGGTGCAAAATAGAAAGTTTCATAAACTTTTAGAGCCCGGACTGCCTGGACCAAAGGGATCGGTTGGTTTTACAATTATTTTTATATTTTTTATTACTTTTTCATTTTTTGTTTTTTTCAATTTTTTAAATAAAAAATTTATTTTTTATTTTTTAATTAATTTTTTGTATTTCAATTTTCATCAAATAAAAAAAAATTTAAACTGAGCATTTTGTTAACATTTTTCTCGTCGAATTTCAGCGGGGGGAAAAAGGTGCGGCCGGCAGCGCTGGACGACCGGGATCACCAGGTAATTAATTAATTGATTTTTTTTTATTTTATTAGCGCCTTTTTCTTTGCGAAAATCCCATTTTTTGTTAGAAAAATTATTCCATGGAATAGAATATCTGAAGAATTAATTCTCAGTAATAACTGCGATCTTTTTACAACAAAAAAAACTTTTTATTTATTTTTATTTTTTTAGGACCACGAGGACCGCCCGGCGAGCCGGGCGCCGTGGGTCAGGACGGCCGCGTGGGCGAGCCGGGCACGCCTGGCATTTTGGTATGCATTTTTATACATTTTTTAAATTTTGTACACATATACATACATACATACATGTTTGTATATCTATTTTAAACATATTTGAAAATATGTTACATTCTATTTGTTGTTTAGGGAGAGGCTGGCACCACAGGATCTTGCGATCACTGTAAGTTGTGATGTGGGGTTGGGGAGAGGGATTAAAAAGATTAGATTAGATAGTGAAAGGAGAAAGAGAAAGAGAAAGAGAAAGAGAAAGAGAAAGAGAAAGAGAAAGAGAAAGAGAAAGAGAAAGAGAAAGAGAAAGAAAGAAATAGAGATGGAGGCAGAAACGAGAGAATGCGAAAGAGAAAATATGAGAAAAAAAGAGATAGCGAGAGAGATAGAGAGAGGAAAGGGAAAGAAAGAGAGCATGTGAGAGATAGAGGAAGAAAAAGAAGAGAAAGAAATCAAAAAGAAAAAAGATAGAAGGAAAATTAAAGCGAGGGAGAGAGCGAAAAAGAGAGAAAGAGAGAGAAAGAAAGAGTGAAAAAAATATTAAAAAATTAAAAAATTTTATGGATTTTTTCTTCTTGCAGGCCCTCTGCCGAGAACAGCGCCCGGTTATTAGCGAACGTTTCTCGACAAAATTTTCTCCATTTTGCTCAACAATTATTATTTTTATTACTTTTTTTCTTTTTCGAATTGTGCAATATTATGAATCCACTGGACTTTTACGCCAAATCGCTCTATCCCCAACTGTAAAATACTGTAGTTTTGCTCATTCTCTACTGGATTTTTGTGCGAAACTCCCCGCTCCTCCCACTGTAAAATACTGTAGTGTCCCCACTCCCAGGCTAATTTTATTCCATGACAAAAAAATTTTTTTAGGAAAAATTAAAATAAAAATTTTTAATTTTTTATACATAAGCCCAAATACATACATATGCATATATGTATTACATTTTTTTACATATTTTTTGCCCTAATACATTTCTATTAAATACACATTATATGTATACATATAATTCATATTAAATACACACACCTGTATATATAAATATATATGTGCAGTATATATGTACCGTTTTAAACGCCTTTTTTCCGAGCCGGTTACTGTAGGAGATTTTCGTTGCCAAAAAAAATTTAATTTTGAATTTTTTACGAAATAAAAAATGTTTTTTTTTGTTTACAATTTGCAAAAGAATTTACATATTATTTGACGCTTTATTATAGAATTTACAATAAAAGTTTTCAAAAAAAATTCATAATTGCAATCGAGAAATTACAATTACAAAGGCTTTCGACTCGTTTTCGCTCACATTTTCCCCATCATTTTTAAATAAATAAATGAATTTTTGATCAAATAAATTACGAAAAGACACAAATGAAAACGATACGCTACGGTGGGGTACGGTAATGCTACGAAGTGTAATTAAGGTAAATTAGTGGAATGATTATGGTATTATGCGTTATGGTTTACGGTATATGACTACATAAGCCTTATATCCACGGTAGATAACAAGATATGTATGTATATATGCTGTAGTCTACGGTATGTGGACTGTAGTTAAACCTAACTATATGTGTATACATATGTAATACTGCATGCTTAACACCTACAGTAGCTCATGAATTTTGTGGTGTTATGAACGCGTAGCAGTGCATAGTAACAATTTTTAACAATTACGGTATCTACATACATAATACGGTAGTGTGTTTTTGATTGGGCTACAGTTTTGTTTACTGTGTCCAATCACAATCATCTATGTAGTAATACATACATATGTGTATAAATAAATAGTATCTAAAGTATAACTATGTAACGCTGAAACAACTACAGTAGCAGCTAGCTAGATGGTAATGGGGGTGGGCGCTAGAAAGCCTCTTTGATGTGCTCGAATGGGCGGACGGCCAGGTCGACGGGCAAGTCGAAATTGTACTCGTGAAGACGCTCCAACAACGGCCGAATGTCCTCGCAGCCTGCGGAAAACAGAGGAAAGTGTTAGACAAAACAGCTTTGGAATAGCTTTGGATGCTGCTGCGCAGTTGCGAAACAGCTTTATAACAAAAAAATACTTTTTTAGCTACGAAACATCTTCATTGGCTACCGCAATTTTTTTTTAGCTGTTGAGTAATTTAAGAATTTTTTTCGCTGCTGCTACAGCTGACTTATTTTGTAGGCAGCTGTTTGAATCGGGTCTAATTTTTGCTTCTCCGAATTGAATCTCTTTTTGCGGTCCTTGTCGACCTCAGCTGTCTCAACTACTCAGCTGTCCCAACAACTTACTCAGCTGTCGCAGCATTTAACTCATCTCTCGCAGCAACTTACTCAACTGTCGCAGTAGCATTTTGTTTAGCTGTTGTGGTCCACAC
>SAUE01000017.1:55903-73934 GCA_009724625.1 Deladenus siricidicola
TCCTTCGGTTTTGTGAACCATGAGCGCAGAAAACAAAACGTGAGAACGTGACAAAATGGGAATGATTGAGATCAAATGATATACTGATTTTGTCAAAACGAGGAGATCAATGAGATCAATGATACACAGTTCGAAATGTGATGGTGGTGATAATGATAATGATGATGGTGATAATGATGGTCATGATGATGACAATTTCGCAAATTATTGCGTTAAAAATTGTTATTATGGAAAAGAACAAAGATTATTTTTTAAATTATTATAATAAAAAAGCTAAAAATTGTTTTGTATTTTTGAAAAAGAAATCGGTATATTCAGAGACATAATGTTTTGCCACTTCTCTTCTTTTTCTTAATTTCTCAGTGTCTCTCATTCTCTCAATCCATTCGTTCTTTTTCTTTCTTACTCCCTCTGTATATTTCCCTTTTCTTTTTTCTCTACCTTATTGTATATCTTTCTTGTTTTATCTCTCTCTCTATTTATCTCTATCCCTCTCTTTCTCTATCTGTCTCTCTTTTTCTCTCTATCTCTATTTTTCTCTCTCTTTCCCACTCTCTTTACTTTCCTCTATCTCTAGCTCTATATATGTATCTCTCTATATCTCCCTTTGTCTCCCCCCTGTCTTTTTTTCTCTTTCTCATTCTTTTTTTCTTTTTCACTCTGCCAGCTATGTGAGAGTCTCGCGCTCTCCTCATCCAACGCGTTCTCTTACGATTTTTCATTGTTTGTTTGTTGATATTAGCAATTTTTCGATTCAAGCTCATTATCAGCTCCTCAATTGTACACATATCAATGAATTGGTATGAATAAAATATCGTCTCATTCTCAACAACACACCTTTTTGCTATCTCATATCAATCAACAACACAAAAAATTTTGCTGCTGACTGAGAAATGAGAGCCATGTTAATGATAATTTCGAAATTATCACCAAATATGTATGCTGTGTATCATAATCGAAATTATCATTCTCATCATCGTCGTTCTCAGTCTCATCATCGTCGTTCTCAGTCTCATCATCGTCGTTCTCATTCTCATCACTCAATAATCACTTCTCCCACGACTTTGCAACATTTTTCGCGCAAAAAAAGCAGAGAAAATTGTCACAATTTGCACAACATTTTTAATTTATTTTTCCCCTAAAATTATCGATTTTTTTTGCATTTGTTTCAAAAAGGGAAAAAACTTTTTTGTGGCCGATTAATTTAATTTCTCCATTTAATGAACCAAAATTCCCAATTTTTTCAAAAAAAATTTTTTTTCGAAAATATTTTTTTCTTTAATTGCGAATTTATTAATTAATTGCGGCGGTTTGCGTGGAAAATGAAATAAAATGGAACGATAAAATATCTAAAAGTCTGCAAAATTGTTTTATTGTTATGAATTTTTAATGTCCA
Organism: Deladenus siricidicola; assembly: GCA_009724625.1. Lineage (NCBI taxonomy): Eukaryota > Metazoa > Nematoda > Chromadorea > Rhabditida > Sphaerulariidae > Deladenus > Deladenus siricidicola. The sequence continues at coordinate 57,300 of SAUE01000017.1, forward strand.
TCGAAAGAGGTAATATTAAAAAATTTAAAAAAAATTTTCTAAATAAAAAAAATTAAATAAAAATTTGAAAAAATTTAAAATTAAAAAAAAATTTTTCATATGAAAAAATTTATTCATACAATATGTATGTGATGCAATATGTATTAGTACTGTATGACTGAACGCTCATCCTATACATACATCATGCTTACAGTATCTGATGTTTGCATGCTTACAGTTTGCATGCTTTACATGCATAAATACAACATTCAAAACTACACAGCAAGCACAAACAAAATTACAGTAACTGCAAGTTCAAAAATTTTCTGCGGTATTTGCAAACACCGTATTTGTTGAGTTTATTGCAACTTTTATTTATTTTTTGTGTAATTTTGTAAAAAATTTACATTTATTTTTCAAAAATTCATCAAAAAAACAAAATGTGCAAATTTATTAATAAATGTGCAAATTTCGCTATGTTTTCTTCTGTCTTGAGATTTAAATAAGCGATAAGCATTTTCGTTCGATTGGCATACATAGTTTTGCAAATCGCAAACTACCTCGAAGGTAGAGTTTGCATTGCGCTCGACGAATTTGCGAGAGAGAAAGAAAAAAGAAGAAAAATTTATTTTTGAAATTTTTGTTTTTGCATTTTTATTCAAATTTTTTGTTGTTGAAAATTAAATAAAATTTTTTTCTATTAAATTAAATTATTTTAATCGAAATCATCGCCAATTCCCTCTCATACGTTTGCCAATTTGCATTTTTGACAAAAAAAATTTATTCAATTAAATTTTAATCTAAAAAATCGCCAATTCCCTCTCATATTCAAATTTTGGCAATTTGCATTCTTTGGCAATTTGCATTTTTGGCAATTTGCATTTCTTTGCCATTTGATATTTTTTGCACCAATTTGCAAATTTTGTGTGCAAATTCCAATAAAAAATGCAAATTCGTCGACTTGAAAAATCGCTCACAAAACGGGAGTTTTCGTTCGCGTTCGCGCTAATTGTCGTTTTGGCGTATCGATTATTCGCGATTTACTTCACGGTTTTGCTGCAAAATGTCCGCCGTCCGATCTATTCGCATTTGTTCATCTACGGCAGCTTTCTCTACAAGAACGCCACCAGGTGGGCTTTCACATCCTATCTTTCCGCCCCACTCTGTCTTTATCAGCCAACACCCCCCCCCTCTCTCTTCGCTTTCGGGTGAACCACCATCCCACCTGGACCTTATTGAACTTTTTTAAGATTAAAAATTTTTCCCTCTACCTGGGTAAAGGGGGACGGATTTTTTTTGCTTNAGTGAGGAATGCGTATTATGAAATTGAAAAAAGGTTAAGGTTAACGAAACATTTTGTACAAAGAGTACCCCCCCCCGCTCTCGAACCATCCCCTCTGGACCCACGTCAGGTGGCAGTGTGGGAGATTTTCATTTTTCATCGGGAGACGAACAGATCGGCTCAACAAGATTACCAATAATTCATTATTGAACTTAAAAACTTGAAAAATTTTGTATGAAATTATGAATTTCAGCTTCGAGAACACGAACGGCGAGCGCGACGTAATCGCGACGCTGATGCTGGCGGATCAGAGCGAGGTCGTCGACGACCTGCAGTGTCGAGCACGCTACACGCTCCGCGCTAACGGCACGGTGGAGGAGGTGGACTTGCGGACGAATGTGACGACGATCGTCGACCTCGACGACTGTCGCCTCAAGACGATCGTCGTGCTGTGCGAGATGCCGCCGGCGGACGTAGGCGGCGGCGCGGAATTGTACGACGCGCACCGAATTTTCGTCGGCAATAGCCGCAGTGGCCGCGTGGAAGAGGGAGTATTTCGGCCAGAGTTCACCGCGTTAGCACAGGTATACCATTCATTCATTCAATAATAAATAAATATAACTTTTACATATATTTATGCACACATATTTCAGCTAAGTTTAGTAAGATGGGTCCATAGTGGAACGAACTTAGGTAATTTTATTACAAATGCAGAATAGTAGAATCATAATTTTGTAATACGATGTTTAAAAAGAAAGTTACGGTATATTGCTGTAGTTTAAAACATTTTCAAAAAAAATTACATATGTACAGTACCCACCGCTTACCGCACCTCCATCTCCTTCCCCACCCGCTACGCCACTAATTATTCTTGTGTGTAGCCTTTAATTGAAAACCCAAATACGAGAACAGCAATATCGTCGATGTATCCTACTCGCCGTAGAACATTTTTTACCACTAGGACTTCCGGTCCGGTTTCGGGAGGTATTTGGCCACCGGGAGGCTGCCCCCTTTGGGAAGTAAATTACTATTCGCTGACAAACTATTCGCTGCTTCATACAAACAAATATTACTCTCCACTTTTCTTAGTATTTTTTGCTAGCTAATTCCAAAAGTGGCGGACAAGACGGAGCGTCGGCTGGTCATTTGTATGAGTCGCGTGTTCGCTTTCGAGAAATGGCAACTTATCGTTTTGGCGATGCAGGTGTATCGGAAATTTAAGGTGAGTGTTTTCTTGGGGAAGAGAGGGAAATCTATATTTCTTCTGCGTTGTCTGCATTGGGGCAAAAGCTTTGAAGAAACACTTACTTATTTGGGGAATTGGCAAAACGTTTTGGGTCCAATTTTTGCAAATTTTACGACAATTGCGGTCAAAAAACAGAAAACTACAGTATAGTCCGCCAATATGGTAGTCCACCAATGTAGTAGTAGGCCAATGTGGATTTGGCAGACTGTGTGGAATTGTCAGACTACTGTGAAATTGGCATATCACTGTGGAATTGACAGGCTAGTAGACAAACGCCACGAAACTTTTCGATTTTTCAGGTGGATTTGGTGGTGGCGCACGTGAACAGCGTCACCGTGCCAATCTTCAAGCTGTTGAAGGAGTACGAGCGCGACTACACGCTAGCCGTCCGCCCGGGCATCGTCGACCTGCCACACTGGCCCGACCAAATGGCCTACGACCCGAACACGCAGACCGAATTCACCGGCCAGCTAATGCTCAACCACGAATGCTTTTACGAGTTTCGGGAGAGCGCGCAATTCATCGCGCTTCTCGACTGGGACGATTTGTTGGTGGGTGTGGACGTTTTTTTTTGTTTTGATCCCGCATTGTGGACCTCGCTATGCGGACCGCGCTTTACTCTCCGCTCTTTGTGGACCTAGCTCGAAAATGTTAAACCATTTTCCACTACAATATTGGTTTTGACCTGAAATTCACGAAAAAGAACCTCAAAGGGCGAGGGGCAAGCGGTACAATTTTTGAGTTTTTTGTTTCAAATGGCTTCAAATTAACTCATAATGACGTAACATAAAAAATTCTTTATACGGTCTATACATGTATATGTAGTCGATTAAAAGATTTTTGGCTACGTAATTGTAAATTATTTTGCCTTCCTTATTTTGCCTAAATATTCTGAAAATAATGTGGAAATTTAGGTGAGTCCGACGTTCTCGACGCTCTTCGAAACATTTCAAAATGCGGAACTTCACTTCCCGAAAGCGTCATTATTTCGAGTCAACAGTATTCCGTCCACACTTCTCAACAAAGGTTAATTCAAATTTATATGTAAAAATTGAATTTCGAGAGAAAGAAAGTCTCTTCAGAACTCAACCACGGCGAACGTCTCGACATCGACGCGTTCGTTCGCGGCGGAATTCTGAGCGCGCGCGCTTACCGCGAAGAAAAGCTGATTGTGCGTCCGTCGAAGCTGTTGGGCTATTGGATGCACAGCTCGAACCACAACTTTGACGGCTTCGTCGAGCATCCGCTCACCACCGACTACGCCTTCTGCCTGCATCTGGCGAAGGAGACGGTGCGGAACTTTGAAAATTGAGTGTGGGGTTTTAATTAGGGTTTAAATTTCTCCTTGCAATAGAGCTTTTACTAACAACCTTTACTAACAAAAAGGATTTGTCTAGCTGGGCACTCCACCGCCATTACCGCTTTTCCGTAGAGTCCTCCCCCTTAAGCTATTTTAAGCTCCTCAGCCCGCCTTAAACTCTTTTAAGTTCCTTCCCCTTACGCTCCGCCCCTTAGGCTTCTCCCCCTTAAGCCCCCTAAGTTCCTCAGTCTTAAGCTCCTCCTCCTTTCCTTCCGCATGTAAGCTGCAAGTTTAACTGCGACATAAAATCAAAACAATTGTAACGAAGAGAATGTATGAAAAATTCATATTTCGTTCCTCGAACAATCCCCCCCACCGCCGACTTGACGAATTGCAATTTTTTATAATTTGATTGAAAAAGTTTTTTAGCTAAATCTTGAGGATCGCCTTGACTATAATTTGCATCTGCTCAGCTCTATCTTGAACCTGACCGACTTCAAAATCGCCGCTGATCTGAGATTTGATCGATTTTTAATGTCAAAGGTACCACAGAACTTTTGACATATTTTTGATCAAAAAATATGTAATTATTTATCGTAGATTCTCGACGAAATGCCGCACGACAGCGCGCAAGCCTACTACGAGGCGATTTTGGAGTGTTCGCGCAAGATGCGCATCTACTACAAAATCGAGACGCGTATGCAGTGTATGGCGTACGATTTGTGCCGATTGCCGCGCATCGACACGCCCTGCATAGTGGCCGAGAATCGCTACCGCCATCGCGCTCTGTACCTAAACGGCACGATGAACGCGATGGTCATGCATCAGCGCATCGCCTCCGGCTTTCGCCGCCAGACGGGGTGTGTGGTGGCCGCGTAGGGGGATGGGAGGGGAGGAGAGATATACTAGTAGTCAGGGTTATGTGTGCACGTTGTCGAAGGGCATGTGCTACAAGTTTTTGAAGGGAAGACTCACGAACAGAGTTACCTATCTAGGAATTCGGAATAGCGGAAGAGGGGGCATCCAAAAAATTTTACGAATAGGCAATGCAAATTTGTCTTTTTTTTGTACTAACCCACATTAGGCAAAATCGAAAATTTTCTATTTTTACCTAAGATTTACTTTGAAAAATTACAATTTTCTCTTAAAGATTTTTGCAAAATTGGAAAAAATAATTGATTCATACATATAATAGAATTTTTTTGACAAAAAATTTCCGAATTTATTAAAAAAATTAAGAATATTTATAAATTTTTATTAAAAATTTATGATTTTCGCAATAATCATGGTATTACCAACGGCCACCGCCGCTGGCTGCTCGAAAACCACACTTTTGTTTTTGCCAATTTACTTCTTTTTCAGTGCACAATTGCTTCCCTATGCAAAATTAGCGGGTAAATTATTGCGCTTTTGACAAATATAAATAAATTAATAAATCCTCAAAAATGTTGAATTTTGTTTCCATTCAAAAATATTTTAACATTTGATTTTTTGAAGAAATAACCTCATAAGCACTGGAAACAGGCTGGAAAATGTTTTGTTGAAAGCATTTTCAATTAAATACTTAAAGTTGTGGTAAGAAAGTATGATCGCAATAAAGTTTTTGAATGCACTTCTTTAAATAAATAAATAAAAACTAAAAATAAATATTGCAGACAATCGAAAATATGCAAGCTAAATATACGGATAAAGTGATGCCGACATTCACCCACACATCTTTTATGTTTTGAATCCTCCTATCCACCGTATTTCGGAACACGATCGCAAGCGCTAGAGAGAATGCAAATGCAATGAATCCGCCGTAAACTGGGATTTGTGGTATGAAAGATACTTGAAGCTTGCAAAGCACCAACGGCCAATGGCACAAATACCACACAAATGCGGAATCGCCGACGATTATTGCCAAATTGTTGGTTAGCGCTGTCGGCACTTTATGCGTTGGTGTGGGGGAAGACGACGGTACGTTGGGCATTGTGCCGCAATACAGTAGGAATGCGGTCGCGCCCACCACGAATAACTGTAGGCTGACTTTGTAGACAACCGAAGACTCGCCCGGGAATGAAAACGGCAACATCAGTACCACCAACACAAGAGACAACAGAACCAAATGCGCGAGCGCGCTATCATAAATGGAGCCTATTCTCGATGCTCCCATATCGTAATAGCCGGTATGTGATTGAGGCGCGAGCGAATGGGCTTTTTGATCACACTTGCTAAAAGAAGTTCATATTTTTGGATGTATGACCACACAAAGGTAGTTTTTTATCGGAAAAAGTGGCACATCTTTTTCTCTTTCCGAGTTGGGTATCATGCCCCACAGGGTGATTGAAGAGTAAAAAGCTAAACATATATTGTGTACTTCTACCCTCCCCTCAGCCACACTCCAGTTAGCCATTATATTGCTATCCTGGGTGATATGATTAGCCGGTAAAACTTTCTAGTGTAAAAAACCAATAGATCCCCCAACCCATTCAATTCGTTTTTTTTATTTTTCGCATTTTTTGAGCGCAACTCCAACAAACCTATAATTGGCGTTTGACGAAATCTTTCCGCCTACTACGGAAAATAAATCGACATCCTGAAAATGTTTCTCCTCCCCGCCCTCACTATAATCGGATCTTGTCGAGACGATCGCCGACTTCAGCGCCATCTTTTCATAGTCGTAGTTGAAATCGTCGGCGGCGGTTGACGACGAATTCGCGGCGTGGTAGGCAGCGGCGCCGGCGATAAATTGCCAAAGCCGGGCGAACAGCGTCTCGGCGGACGAGTTCTGTGTGTATTCGAAAATTTCAGCGCCCAGCGAGAGGAGCATCGTTAGCGCAAACGTTCGCCATTGTATGTGCGATGAGGGGGATTTGTCGCGGTAGGATCGCAGAAAAATTAAAATCAATGGCGCGAATATGCAGAATTGCACCTCGATACTCACCAGCCACGTATGCATAAAAATGTTCAACGCCGGCGGCTAAATTGCGAAGCAAATGTGGAGAGAGTGAAAATAAATTAAATTTATAATTTCATTGTCTAATTTTTTTAATAATTTTAGTGGATATTTGTGGGCAATTTTTGAAGCGAAAAATTCTAATTCGGAAAAAAAAATTTTTCCGTTTTGGCTAAATTGCGAAGGAAATGTCTTTGACCAAAATTTAATTTTTTTCTAATTTTTGCATAATTTTTATGGACGATGTGCTTTTTCAAAGAAGGAAAAATTTCTATTTAATAAAACAATTTTCCTTTTTTAGTGTTTTTAACTAAGCTATAAAACCCTGACCAAAACTCTTCCTTGATTTCTCCAAGCAAAGCTTTGTAATTCGGAGAAAATACAACAATTTTATCTTGCATTTTTCAAAACATACTTTAAATCGGAATTTTTAAAGAAAAAATTCAAAACCTTTTCCCGAAAAGCAGATAAATGATCGGTCTTCGCGAAAAGGCTAAACACATTTGCCATAAAGGTCATAGCGCCCGCAATATTCCAATCCGGTTTGTCGTATTGCAAACCGCCGAAAAATATCGCATCGATTTGCAGAGCGAAGAACACAAATATCGCATAGGTTGAAAGTATTCGGCAAAATTGGAGAGAATAAAATTTGGCAGTCGTGAGTTTGTCGAAATTCACGGCCATTAAGTATCCGCAAGTAACAAAATATCTACAATAAAAAGTGAAAATATTTAGTTTAATATAAAAGAGTTTTAAGTCAGAGCTACTGAAATTTGATCTGAAAGAAATCACTGATTACTAGTCGTATTTTCCTTTTCTTGCCGGTTGCGAATTCAATAATTTATTTATTTTTGTTGTTATGATGCTCTTGTGTAATAAATATTATTATTATTAAAAGTAAATTTTTTATTAAATTGCTATAGGTTGACCCCTCCTTGTTGTATTTGTAAATAAAATTTTTTTGATTAAAAATTTGCTTACATGTCGGCGCCCAAGTAAGCGATCCGAAAATTCGTGGGCCACGTGTAGAAAGCCAGCACTGAAAAAACGCCAAGCGCTTTCAGCCCGTAGACACCGGATGCGATTTCGGCGTCCCTGCTTCCTCTTTCCACCGTACTCGACGTGTCCTCGCGTACGTGAGGCATGTTGAAGTGTACGGTAAGCGGATCTTTATCGTTCGCCTTACCATCCGCGATATAGTAGACGGTGAGGTCGGACTCATCACCGGAAGGCGAACTCTTTGTTGTTGAGTGTGGCAGCATTTTTGACAAATATTACAATAAACACTTGCAAGAAGCACGCTAGAAATGAATTCCGTAGCACATAAATGTAATCAAAATTTAATATTAGGCAAATTTTTTCATGAAGCAATTATTACAAATTGTTTTCTGCGTTCGAGGGAAAAAAGTGAAAGCAAGATTTAATCTCAACTGGATTTCATAAAAATATATGCTTGAAATTCTCGTATGTAATGTGAAGATATTTACGACATTCTGGTATCAGATATTTCATTGAAGAAGGCTGAACAACGTCAAGATATCCACACAAAAACTCTCAACGGTTCAGTCTCTTCAATAAAATAGTGTAAAAAAATTGATCCTTTCGTAAATTAGTTAGCAAATGAAACATTTAGTGACAGATTTTGTTCTTTAAAACACATAAAAACAAAGCTTAGTTCTAGTATTCAAGAACCGAAAATACAAAAAAATCAATGCCCATCAATTATTTGCTTATTTTCAAAATCGTTCAAATCCTTAGAAAATATGTATATATTATTCACACTATGTACACGTATTCACAATTGCAATCGATCTTACTGTTGCGGCTTACTACTACTCGATGGCGGCGCCGCCGCGGCGGGGAGCGAAGTCACGGGCGCTAGCGGGGCGGGCGAGGACGTTGGCGTTTCCGCGCCGTTCGCCGCCGCCCCTCCGGCAATGGGCGCCAAATCGGGCGCGAAACTGCCGGCGGAGTTCAGCTTCAAATCCTCCTCCTGTTTCATCTCCGAGCTGGCCATCTTGCTACTACTGTGCTCGGTGGTAGAGGATGGCTCTTGCTCCTCCCAGTCGTATCTCGACTCCATCACAACATTGTTCTCGTTGCAACACTAAAATTACAAAGTTTACGTGAGTGTTCGAATTCTTGGAATCTCACACACAAGAGAACTTCGACAAAAACTTTTATTAATTTATGAACTTTACAAAAAGTAAAAAAATTCGATCTATAAAATTCTCGATAGAATTTCCTATAACATTTCATTTTGTGCATAACAGGGTAATTACGAAAATTTATTTTCGAAACTCGTAATACGTAACTAGGAGACTAAAAACCTCGTAATTTCGTACTTATGCATAGTCGTAAAATTTTAAATCTATAAAAACGTGTTCGAAACTGTACTGAATAAATTGATTGGTTCAGTTAAAATTTTCAGCCAACAAAAAAAATATACCTGAATTAAATGATCCATTATTTTCCGGTAAGGAGGTTCGGCTTCGAAGGAGAGCTCGTCGATTGCCGTCAGAATCGCATCGTAGCATTGTGGACAATTGGCGAAAAGAGTGTTACGATCCTTAGTTCGTGCATCTATTTTCGCCAAGAGCACCCTCGGCTTATCTAGAATAAGAGAAAAATCAATGCATATCAAATCGCACAAATTTATACAATTATCTTCCTTTAGATATTCATAATTTTTAAATTTTTCAGCCTTTAAATTAAAAAACAAAAATTTGTGAAATAAATAAAAACAAACCGGTAATCCTACGCCAAGGCAGAGATCCTTTTGTGAACTCAACAACCTGAAAGCAAACAACAAATCATTCAAAAAATTTGAAAAAGAGCCGTTCCTCTATTACAAACAAACAGAAAAGAAAGTTGCAAACCATATAAAACCACGACTCGAGATCCGCCTTTCGTCCCAGATCTTGCTTTAAGTGCGCAGCCATCGCGCCATAGCGTATCGTGCCCCTGAAGCCGACGCTGGGTCTTGCCGGATAGACCTTATGCGACTAAAAAATCAAAAAATTGAAGAAATGGTATGACTTTAGTTTGGTCACAAAATTAAAAAAAAATGATGTGATAAAGACGGAAATTAATTATTTTTCAAAGATCAAACCTGAAGAAACATGAAAACCTTTGAGATAATTATATTATTTTTCAATTTGAAATTCTTATTTAAAATTTTTTACAAAAAAAAAGTGCGGAAGACCAACCCGGTCCATGTATTTTCGAGCTAAACCAAAGTCGAACATAAAAATGAGGCGCCTGTTCTCGACGACGCCGGGCGCGAAGTTACTGGGCTTCACGTCGCGCGACACAAATCGGCACGAGTGCAACTCTTCCAGCGCGTTCAGCGTTTGCATGGCGACGCGCAGCGCGCAGGAAAGCGAAAATTTCGTGCCCATTTGTAGACATCGTAGCCTGGCAAGATCCATGTTCAGCAAGGTCATCACCACGAAAAAATACTCATTTTGGCGCTCGCCCTTCAAATAAACGTGTAATAGAATTATATGTAGATTGTACAAATGTCCACTCAGCTTCTCTGATAATTTAGATGTATTGCGCATAAAAAATTTAAAAAAAAATCATCATCATAAGCATAAAAAATAAACATAAAATTGCTTATTATAAAATTGTTTGAGCATCTCATTAAAAAATTTGCCATTTTTGTGCTCCCGCATTTCGCAAATTTGGGCCTACATTCCGCAAACAAACATTTCGGTGGATAAAGTGATGACAAGATAAAAAACAACTAAAAATAACAAAAAATTGCTATTTTTGCACTCCGGTTTCGCGGACCAACCCTATCTACGCTCATCAAACAACTAACCCAGTCGATGACTTCGCAAAAGTGTTTGCATTTTTTCGCCGCAACCGCACTCAGTACATAAAGTTCAACTTTGAGCGCCGTTTTCTCCAGCATTTCCACTTTAAGCGCGTATTTCCTAAAAAACACATTCGAAGTTAATTATGGAAAAGAAAAATAGCAGGATATAATTAATGAATATGGTAACCCGTGGCGGGCCAAGGGGGGAAGGCGGTTAGGGGAGGGGGTAGCTACCCCCCCCACCCACCATGGGGAAAAAAAGTCAAAAAATTCCACCTGTGGAGTTCAACCCATACTTTAATTAAAAATTTTTGTGATTTAAAGAATTGTGCAAAACACATACCTATTATCGTCGGTTGAACATTGAAATACCGTTCCATATCCCCCCTCGCCAAGTATTCTTTCGAGCGTGTACGTCGCGTTTTTATGTGAAATTAATTTATCGTTTGCGTGTGGCAGTTTTGCACTGGACCCTGTTGTCTTCGAGCCGGCGTTCTGCATAGTTCGAGGAGGATAATCCCCTAAAATTAATCGCATATGCTTGAATTGAAATTCTTTTCATACACCTTGTTGGGAATTGTGAGGGGGTTCTCCTTAAGCGTAGATGTACAAAGTTTCATGCTACGAATGTAGAACACACGTTTCGTCACAACAACAAAAAATTGGAAGTCCACTTTTTTGTTTTTCTTTTATTGACGTCACGCCAACTAGTATCTAGCTCATTACATCAATTCTCGTTCTCTAGCGTGACCTCCCCTCCGGTTTTGGAAGAAATGTAAAAATTACGTGAAAAACGGTTTGTTTTGGCAGTGTTTTGAAGCGAAGTTCTTGATTCCTTGTTTGGCGCTGACTCCAGCATTCAAAATTTTGCATTTTTGTTTGAAAAAATCACGATAAATTAATTGCATTTGCGATCTCAATTGTCTTCGCAGAGCTTCGTTATTGCGAAAGTTTGGTATTTGTTGGGTAGGTCGACTTTATCTGTAAATTTCAACTATCGAGGAATAAAGAGAGAACTGCGTTCACGAAGGACATATAGGTAAGTTGGCCAGCGTACTCTCCAGCAATTTTTTAATGAGAAGTCTTTTAGAGTATTTCACTATTTAACGTAACAACATGTCCGGTGAGAACAGTACTGAGTGCGTTTGGAACAAACTCAACATAGTCCTGTTTTCAATCGTCCTTCTATTCGGCGCAATGATTATGTTGCTGGCACTTCTTCTTCTCTGTTTTGTGAAAAAGTCACGGAATTTGGACGCAAAATTGCGCAGCGGCCGCGGACTACCATGGCCGAAGCGTACGTCGGACACGAATTTGCTAGATGGCGCGAATGCGGCCAAAGCGGAAGGTGGCGCAGCAAAACCGCCGGTAATCTCAAAAGCGCCATCGCCCGGTCCGCGAACGGCGTTGCCTAAGGAGACGTCGAAGAAGGACGAGAAGAAGCAGGAATCAAAGAAAAGTGTATGTTTCAATTTTTGGTTATTTAATTCATTGCTTGATCCTCCATCGACCACGAAAATTTTTGTGCCCCTCTTGCCAGATCAGCTTTTATAAGTTCTCTCTAACCATTTTATTGCATTTTTACGAAAAAGTTTTCCGTGACCCACTCTTAATTGGTATATTTCTCACAAGCAATCATGATTTAAATCAATGTTTGATTAATCTTAAATAAGTATTTATTCATTTTAGAAGAAAGAGAAAGTTGAAGAGAAGAAAGAGGTAAAAAAGGAAGAGGACAAGTTTCAGGTAATTTTTTCGAATTTGACCGTTTTTGGAGAATAATAATTTTATTAAAATTTTTTAGGCTCCGGCCACTGGTGACAAGCCGGACATGGCGGATGCAAAGGACCCCAATTATCGATCACTAAAAGGACTGGGAAATGATGTGTTTGATAAGAAAGGTATTTTTTGGGCTTTCATTTTTTAATTAATTATATATTGTTATTCATAATTAAGGAGAAGAAAAAGCCGAAGACAAGGATAAACCAAAAGAAAACCAATACGAGGTCTGTTTTTGAAGCTCAATTCATTTTTCCAGCTATTTTTATTATTTTAATTGTATTATTTATTGCAGTCATTGGCCAATTTGGAGAAGGCCGTCGATCCGCCGGAAGAGGCCAAAAAACCTAAGTTTCGTCCACCGGATAAAATCGAAAAAGTTGGCGCAAAAAATCCACAATATGAAGTAAGTTTTGATACTTTACTTTTTTGTTGGACTTGTAATTCAAGTTTTGTTTTGTTTTTGTTTTAGACGCTGGCCGGCCTCGACGATCAACTCTTCAAGAAAAAGGAGCCGCCACCCGTATCCGCAGGCAAGGAGGAGGAAGAGGAGGGCGAGGCTGCGAAGCCGAAAAAGCTTCCTTTCAAGCGGCCGGAAATGGGCAAAGTATCGGCAAAAAATCCACAATACGAGACGTTCGCCGACGTGGCAGACGACATTTTCAAGGGGAATAAGAAGGAGTGATTGGCGTCGACGGTGACGAACTTTTGGCATGTTTTTTGGATATTTTACCAACTCGTAAAATAATATAACTTGATGTTATGATGTGGTTAAGGGGAAATTTTTCTTGAGAACCTTTCTGAATAAATGTTAATGATTTTTTTTTCTCTTATGGAATTTTTTGGCAGAAAAAGCGGCGAGTTTGGAGTAGAAAAATTTTTTTGGTGAGTAGTGGGAATATTATTGAAAATTTGATAATTTTTTTGAAATTAACGAATATGCCAAAAAATGGATATAGGGAAAGGGTTAATGTGTACAATAAGGATGACTTGTTTGTATGTATTGGGTAGGTCGGAGATTATTTGATAAATAAAAGATTTTCAGTCTCGATATATGCATATATATGCATCATTAGGAATGTATTCATTTTATATATTCATCAGATTTCATTAGACAATTTTATTTTGTTTTTTTTATTAATAATTGAGTTTTTTATAAAGTTTTTCAATAACAAAAATTATAATTTTTTGTCATTCTTCTCGCAAAAAAAGACTCGAATATTTATTAAATTTGCATTATTCGTTGAAAAATTTTTTAAGTGGAACATTGCTTTAAACCGTTTCTTTAAATATTCAACTATTTTTGTAAAATGTGATTACTGGGGATAATTTTTGGAAAATTTTTCTGACGTACGCATCACTAATTTTACGCGAGTTACTTCCTGGTTGACGAACCTTCTTTTTGAAATTTAAAAATAGCCAAAAGTTAGTCTTTGAATTTTTACAATTTTTCAAAGTTGATTTTTCAAATCAAATTTTTTGTTATTGAGTGATATGAGATCGGTTGTCAGCGGATTGGTCGGGAAGGGGAGAGATTATCCTTCGATAAGATGATTGTATTTTGCCTTTTCCTGTCATTCAGACACAAACAATTGGAGAATAATAGCAATAAAATTGAAATTATTTAGGAGAAAAATTGCTAAGAATTTATTGAGTCTTGAACAGTTGTCGCCATTTTCACGTCCTCAGCAGCACATCGGCGAAGTTCAAAATTTCGACTTTTTTTATTCGTTCGTTTTTTCTTCGTTGATTTTGAGACGTTTTGCGAAACACTTGATCGAGCATTTTTTTCTCCTTTGTTCACGTTCACATCAAGCTCGTTTGCTTCTTGCCCAAATTCCAAATTTGATGGGTTTGTTTTGGCCTCTCGACGTTTTGAGCCAGGAGGAACACATGTAATATACATATTATAGATATTTTTCTAACCGCATGTTTAAACATACTCATTGGCTGAATTTTTTTATTCGTTGAAAGTGATTGGTAGCACGAGATGTGTGCAATTCTTTGCTTCTTTTTTCGGATTTTTTTAATGAAAAGTCAAGCCGACGACGTCAAGTTTCGAAATTAACATTCAAAAATTGGTGAGAGGTATTTAGGCGTTAGAAAGGGGTCTTAATTATTTTGCTTTATTTTTTAATAAAAATGATTTTGAAATTGGTTATCCAAGTTTTTTGGTAGAATAAGGAGATTTTAAACGTTTGATTCGTAATCTTTAAACGTGCATTGAATTTTTACGCGTTGAAAATTGCGTATTTTCGAGTGTAAAAATTCATAAAGATTTATGGAAATTTAAAGAAAAAAAATGTTAAAAGTGAAGACGTCCGCAACAGTTTTTATTGGTCTTTGCGGAATTTGCGTCACAAATTTGCGTGAAATTTCCGGATTAAGTGGCGTAGAAAATTCCTGAGGGAATTTTTTTTGGCTAACCGCGAAAGCCGGATCTTCCATAGAAATTACCCTCACTTTTTTGATCTCTCTGTAAAAAACAACACACCCTAAAGGCAAAAGCAACAAAAAAAATTTTGTGCTAATAAATAAAAGGAACAAATAGCGTTCCGCTTCCTCGCCCATTTATCTATGTATTATGCGATGGGCAAGAATAACAACAATTTGCAAAAAAAGGAAGTCAAAAACCTTTAACCTAAAGGTTGAACGGAAGAGAGAAAGATGATTAAGCCACTTAAGTTTAGCCTTAAACTGGAATGAACGTCGAGATAGCTGGCTAGCCAAAAGAGCGAAAGTGTTGAATGAAAACGAATGAAAAATTGTTGCTGGGCTTAAAGTTGTGAGAACAGGAAATGGGAGAACTTTATTATCATTAGGTTATGTGAATACATTTTGAAATAAAAAATTTTCAGTTACATCATTCATACCTGTCTTTAAGTTATTTTTCGCCGCTATGTTTTGAATGATGATGGATCTTGTCGGATGATTTTTAAATTAAAAATTGGATTGACCGATTTTTAAAGTAAATTTAAAAATTTTTTTATTATGAATCAGTTGCCAAAAAGTTTTTTTTCTTGTTTTTAACTTGAAAATTTTGATTTTTATTATTTGATTTTACTGATATCTTTGGAGTTTTGAATTTTTTTGGGTTTGCCTATATCATTCATCTTCTGATTTGATGAACTTATTTATGTGATATTTAGGAATTCCAACCCCCTCCACTCCCATTTAATTTATTCAATTCGGCTTTGAGCTAATAAGCAATTGTTCATGTATTTGTTAAAAATTAAATAAACTAACATTTGTTGCAAAAAACGGTTTTATCCTTAAATTTATTACATAAATGAGTTTGTAAATTCGCTAATTTCTAACTTATTTCTCTGCCTTTTCTGTTCAATTTTTTGTTTTATTTTGAAGTTTTTGTTTTCGTTTAATTAAAATATCCCACGGCAGGTTTGCTGAACACTTTTTGGCAACAATTTTGGAACGTTCTTTAACGAGCCATTTTCATCAGCCCGAGCAATTTGACAATAAGAGCCAACTAAGACTGACTGACTGACTCTCTCACTCCCTGTGCCGCCAAATTAACGATTTTTGCGGCGGAAAACTGAAATAGGCGGTCTAATCACCGACACCCCCCCCCATCCTCCTACCCCCCCCCCATCCGCTTCCCTTCACTTCTCCAGAAATTTTGAACGCCTAGAAAACATTTCCTTTTGAATATAGAAAAAATGAATTCAAAGTGCTAAAACGGGAAGCTTGAAACAATTTTCGGCGACACACACATCAACACAATGGGCGAAAATTGGCTGAAAAAAGTGAAAAAAAACTACGATTAAAAGCGAAGAACAAAGCGGCCACGAGGGGCCAAAACGACGGGGACGAACGAACGAGAACGCTTCTAGAGACAATGGAAAAATAAACTTTTGAATTTCTTTTTTTATTCTAAATAAATGAGCCGAGGGGCGAGAGGGCAGCTAAAATTCAATTTAATATTTTTTTGCTTTTCATTTTCTAGAGCTCCGTCGACCTCTTTTCTATTTTAAAATCTTAGAAGTTCGCCTGAGCCGTCGAGAAGAATGAGAATTAGAAAAAAGATCTTCAAAACTGAAAATATTAATTATTTTGGATAATTTGTTGCCCTCTTATTTTTGCCAATTTTGTGAGTGTCTTCCCATTTTTTAATTATTATTATTTTAATAATCTGGTGATCTAACATACACAGGCTCCAACCGGAATCAGATAAAATAAAATTTTGATATTTTTCGAACGCTTTATGTCCTAATTTCCTTTGCTGCTCTTTCGATCGATCGAATCTTTGTTCAAGAGTGAAATGAGTCCA
>SAUE01000017.1:80827-112652 GCA_009724625.1 Deladenus siricidicola
ATCATGGTCGTCGATCGTCAGGCGTGCGAGCCGGTCGGCTAGTCCAAACTACGTCTTTGTGGTTGACGCCTGGGGCGAGTGGTGAGGGGGGGGGGGGTCGGAGAGAGGGAGTGTGTGGTGTCCAAAACCGGTGGGTGGAGCTCACATTAAAAAATGTCTTGCATAAAAATTTTGATCAACGTAAAGATCGGCCATCCTTCATTCACCTCAATGTCCGAATCGGAATGTAATTTAAGATTTGTGCCTTTCGCGTATTGAAAATTTTCATTTTTAACGGAAGTATTTCGAATTTCTCGCGAAAATTTCCTTCAATTCCGAGCATAGAAAATTTCCGACTTCACCCGAAATTTTCGCTTTCTTCAAAAATTCACTGTACTTTGTAATATAAAGTTTTAACAAATTTCTTCAATGTAAATAATATTTTAAATATAAACATTATGCATTGAGTTTATTGACAAAACAAAAAAATAAATTAAAAATAATGCTACGGATAAAAAATTGCGATTTTTGGACGCAAAATTGAATTTTTTGGAACCTCTGAAAAGCTTATCGAAAAATTAATAATTCTTGATAAATGTCCAAACAAAAAGCGACAATTTTTCCCGGTTTTGGGCAAAAATTCACGATATGTACATACATATTTATTTTCGCCTCAGTCCTCTCACATAATGGTCATATGTACACACCAGAAATTTTAAAAGACCTTGAAGCAAATAAATTATTAAAGAAAAACGATAATTCCTCATTGCTTTTTCCCTCCTCCTCCTTTCTGCGGTTGATCTATAAAGCAGTGGGCGCTCGAGTCAAAGTGGCGGCGCGCGTTCAAGTAAAGCATGGCGTCCGCGTAAGATTTCGGCATGACCAAGGGCACCTCATTATCCACCTTGAACGTGAACTGGAAGGTGTTTGTGGTCTGCAAAAAAATAATTAAATTTCAAACGTGATTAAAAAGATCAAGAATATTATTTATTGAACCGATTTTGGAAAAATGGTTGATAAAATATTTCTTTAACTTTGAAGTCAGAAATCCGGAAATCAGGAATATGTATAAAAAATTTCCGAAAAAAATTTGAAAAATCTTAAAATTGAGAAATTTTTCCAAGCAAAAAATGGTATTTTCAAAAAATGAAATTTTGAAAAAATGCATTTTTGCAGAGCATTAATTGTTCATCGTTTAAAAAAAAGCTCAAAGAAAATTCGGACCTCGTGTTTTCCTCTCTCCACGTCCATCACCTGCGCTCGCACCGACAATTGCATAAAGCGATCGGTACTGTAGCACACCTGACTCGAAAGTAGTAGCAGTGCGCCAATCTCAACGGGTTTTCGAAACACCACGCTATCCGCCGCCATCACCTATGTATAATCGGAATTTTATTATTTTCATCAAATTAGGTAACCAGAAAACCCCTTCACTTATTCAATTTTTCCAAACACTAAATTCTATTGGTCTGATGACGTGCCCGATCTGGTGATGAAGCACCAGAGTTGTTGAAAAAGTCCCCCCGGGTTGTCCACCAAAAAAAGCACTAATTTAAACACAATTTCCAAGCACTGAATCTCATTGGGCTGATGAAACACGCAATTTCTCTCTCTTCCCTTCTATGTATGCATCCAAATCAGAATCCACATTGCACCTGTGGCGTGCACTTGGAGAGAATCGACGCGTTGCAAAACGCCGTCTCGAAGGCGGTTCGCATCAAATAACCGCCGAAAATCTTGCCGTACACGTTGCGCTTCACGGGATAGCAATTGATCATGTTCTGTAGTTTTGCGTCCCTCATCCACACCTATTACACAAATATTAATGCCCGGATATATCCAAGCAAATGGGCAAAGTTTCAATTTTCGATAAAATATTACTCTAAAAATATGAAACAATTTTTTCCAAAAAAAGTTTCTTTTGGCAAATACATAGTAATTGACAATCTTTTCATTTTTCATAAAAATGATTTTTAATATCAAATATATTTTTCGTTACTGCTGCAAATTTGCAAGCAACTCTTCTCATGTATCGTAATAACTTCGTATAGCATACATTATACGAAGTTATACGACACATTAAGAAATGTCTTGCATAAAAATTTTGATCAACGTAAAGATCGGCCATCCTCATTCACCTCAATGTCCGAATCGGAATCGTAATTTAACGTATTTGTGCCTTTCGCGTATTGAAAATTTTCATTTTTAACGGAAGTATTTCGAATTTCTCGCGAAAATTTCCTTCAANTCCCACCCATATGGCTAGGTGATTGACGTCGGATTGGACTCACGTGATTGGGCGGCAACCGGCCGCGCATCGTCTCGGGATCAGTGGTCTTGAGGAAGAGGTCGTGGATCATCGTCCGCTCGATTTCTGTCGGCGCCGTCCGAAACACAGAAGTCCGCTCGCGACATTTCCGCACAACCTTTGCGTCTGCAATTCTCCAATTATTCCTATTTTAACTTTATTCCAACTCAGTAAACGAAATATAATAAATTTAAATAAACTAGCTCTTATTAATAAACAAAATTTCCAAAATATCCTACGTTCTCCTTTTGCAAATGCGGCTCGATCCTCGTCCGTCTTCAACTTCAATTGCACATTCGGCACGGATTTAGAGCCGTCGGGCGCCATCGAAACCACCACAAAGCGCGCCGTCAAAATTTCGCTAAAGAATTAAACATTAAAAATTGGAAAGAAAAATAACCAGAATTTTGTTGAAAGAAATAGTCCGTCTTTGTTTTCACCTGAGCTCACCGCCGTCGGCACTCTTTTGCGCGAGATTCATTGTGATTTCGGCGGACGATCGGCCCACCCACGTCACCATTCCACTCATCACGATATCCCGGTCCGAGCGAATGACTCGATTTTGCATATCTTCAAAAATGTCATCCCTTATACTGTTCTTAGAATACGAAAATTGAACACATTATTAAAAAATAATTAAATGCATCTTTTAATTATTTGAATAAAATATAACATTAATAAAATTAATATAACAATATAAATTAATATAAATATATAAAATATAACCAAAAGCAAACTTATTTTGTCGACGCATGCCGTGACGATGCTCATTGGCGGATGATTGGGCCGTCCCATCGGCACTTCACCGCCCTGATTGTGCTTGTACGAAAGCCATACTAAACAAATTCAACGCTAATTGTCCACATAAAATATTTAAAACAAATTTTTGCTAAATTTTAATATGAATTTTTAATTATTTTTTGAAATATTTAAGACATTTCATTCGTTTACAAAACGAATAAATCTTTCATTGCATTTTTTAAAATAAATCTTACATAAATATTTTCTCAAGTCCGTGGAATTACTCCAAATTCGTCGAATTTAGTAGAAAAAATAAATGAAAAAAACTGATAGAAAAAATTCCTAAAAAAACTCACCGGCAAATGTGTCCAAATCCTCCAGCAATTTGCCGAAGCGCGTCATATTGCACTTGTTGATGTAGTGGAGGCGAATCTCCGGCTGAGACCCCAGCGGAATCACCGCATAGTCCAAACTTTCTGAAGGCGTATGCGCTCGTTGGGGGTCGTAGACGATGCTGAAATCTCATTCAAAATTAAAAACCCTGCATTATGCTGTCAAAGTTCCGTACTCCGCCAAATCAAAAAAAATGAAAAAATAGAACTGAAATTAATGGAATAATTTGAAAACAACCCACTTTCTAGCAGAAGACATCGCGGCAACATGCTCACCCAAATATTCGCTGATTTGCTTAATGGTGGGAACGTTCCGAGCGCTCGGCACCTTATGGCTCAGCATGCGTACCGATCGCCAAGTAGCGTTCGAAAACATCCCTCACAAAATGTTTCAAAAAGCTCTTCTAAAGAAATTCTAAGCATTGGAAATTGTTCAAATAAATCGATGTAAAAAATAGTTCCAAAAAGGAGAAAATAATTTGGGCATATAAATATTTATACATAGTCGATTCGCTCAAATAATCCAATCAAAGTTCCAATAATTCAATAAATTTTTATTGTTTAAAAATTGTCCAAAATTTTAACAAAATTAATCACTGAAAGTAAACTATATAAAAACATTCAACTTGAAAGAAGATCATTACATAATTTCTGTAAAATCGTAAAAGTGCCAAACTAGGGACTGGGAAACAATGTTTTTCAGCTTCGATTTCGCATGATTCCCCAAAAAATATACCGGAAAAGCCTCAATTTATAAGCAGTGTTGGGTCCATTAAATAATTAAAATCAAAATTTTCAAAATGAATATTAAAATAAAAATAATAGAGCCAAAAAACCATTTAGACGGTTGGTTTAAAAAATTGATTACGAGACAACAGAGACTGCTCATACGTAGGTCAAATACAAAAAAATGATGATTGAAAAATATGGTAATACACGCTTCAACACGACAAATTCGAAAGTATTCAAATAATAATAATAATAATTCTAGCAAAAATTATTTTATAACAAACATCGAAATGATAACTAACCAAACATATATAAAATCAAGTCGCAATAATGATAATAACGGAAAAGAGAATATTACATATTCCGATTCTCAAGATACTTAGCTAAATCATTTTCGTACAAAAAAACTTTACGTCTAGAACTACTCTCCCCCATCTTGATGATGCTGATAACAATACGATAATTATACATATATATGTAAATGTGCCTCACTGAAATTCGATTTTCGATGAACAGAGACGAATATTTTACAAATCAAAACATGAATATTGTTGGTCTTGAAGAGAAGGCTGAGAGTTGAGGAAAGGCAATTGTCCACACGATAGATAATAGAAAAAATCAAATAAATTGCCATTCCACAAATATTTTTTTAATTGCACAAATCTCCAAACTAAAAGAGTTTTTAAAAACTTGGAGAATAATTCTCGTAGACTTAAAAAAATATTTTTTTGCTTGTTCCACAAAACCCTCTTTAAATTAAGAGCAACTAGAGTAAAATATCACTAGGCAAATCTTTATAAAAATCCATACGAGGGAACATGGACGGATAAACAAACTACAACGAAGTCAACGTGGCCGTCGCGGACGTAGCGGCCGCGATGGAGGACGACGTCGTGGACGACGACGCGCCAGTATTGTAGCATTTGCTGAGGGAAGACAAATTCACCGTTGGCTTTCGGTGAAGGAAATAGCAACTCTTATTCAAGCAATTCGTCCCGAAATGACATAACTAAAAGAAACTATCGATGAAAAAATCAAAAAAGTCACGTATTTAATTTCGTTTTTTACTAAGTTCTTAAAATTACAATAAAAACAAATTATTCGGAGAAAAAACTTAATAAAGTTAGTTACTAACTTAAAAATTTTTTTAATGCATTCTTGTACAATTTTTAGTTATAGGCGGCTATATGCCATATTGCACCAGCCGGTTCCAATTAAAAAAAGATTCGTCCAAATTTTTCAAAAAACGATAGCACTCTTTAATGTAGATTATTTGTAAAAATTATTAATACAACCAAAAAATTGGTTATACCGGTGGATGTTTGTAGGCGCATCGCACGTTTTGACAGCGTCCACCATATCGGCACATTAAGGCGGCTGATGACGGAGAAGCAGGAACAAGTGATGAGGAAAATGGTGCCAGCGGTGGAAGGGTCGCAGATGATGACGTTGCTAGCGGAATCGTTGGAGTTACAACCGCCGCCGCCGCTGTTGTCGTTGGCAGCGTGGAAGCCGAGGCCGTTGTCAATGAGGTCGTGATCGTAACAGAGCTGCTAGCCACAATGGTAGAAACAGATAAAGTGGTAACGGGAGTCGAAATTGGTGCGCTAAAAATCACGTTTTGCTTCAAATCTCTAAAAAGCGAAACTGAAAAAACTTATCAAAAAATGTGTGATTCGCCTTTTTGAATAAAAAAAACAACATCTTTCCATAAAAAACGTATAGTATAAAAATACCCAATCGGAGCGATAGCTGTTGACATTTTTGACGCTATTGGCGGCACAGGCGTCTTGTAGTGAGTAAATGCACACTTCGACTTCACACAATTCAAACCGAATTTGCAAGCGGGGTGAACGAAAAGACACTTCTCGCCGTACCAGCAATTAGGAAATGTGGCACATGGCTTTGTCGGGTGATGAAACGGACAGACGTCTTCGTTGCGACAATCTGGCCAAAAGCGACAGCGCTCCGCCGCCTTAGCGCCTGCCGCACCAACCAAATTCGTCATGGGAACGTCAGGCGGTCGAAGCACGGGAGGCGTAAAGGACTGCAGATGATAACCAGTTTCATTAAAAAAATTGAAAGAGGAAGAAATTGCAACTACTTTTGCAATTTTTAAAATAGTGCAATGCAAACAAAAAAACCTTAAAGTAAAATTTTTCATAATTTAAATAAACAAAAAACCTACCGCTTGATATAGTGCAGGATTGTAGCCAAGCGTCGCAAATCCACTATTATCTATAGCGGTCACGGATGTAGCGCGAAGTAGATTCGGACGCGATAAAGCGGCGGTCGGCGGCGGCAACTCGCTCGGCTGAATCACTCTCTGCGACGCGGCACGAACCTCCTGTTGCGCGCTAGCCAACAGCGCGTCAATTTCCGCTTCTAAAACGCAATAAGATGTTAAAAAAATTCAAATAAAAACAAATATACAAAAAATGTATATAAAAATAAACAGACCATCGTCACTGCTACTCATGTCTAAATTGATTTGACCGTCCCAAAGCGGAGTCACGGGCACGCTCGAAGATTCGTCGGTCATCTTCTAAAAGCTTTCAATAAAAAAGCAACCCACAAAAAGATAATCGAAAAATCAAAATTTAACAATCTGAAAATCCATAACTGTCGACTTTAGCTCCAACAAAAAAATTCTAAACCTTAGAATCAGCAATGATCTCATCAATCGAATTCCTTTTCGACGAGCGATTAACGCCTTCGGCTTGCGTCTCTTTCGCTTTCTTCACGGCCGCGGCGAAAAGACCGCCGCCGTCCGTGGGATCGTATTCCTCATCGATGTGGCCTTCTTCCAATGCCGTTTTCATCAAGCGAATCATTTTCGGATTAATGCCAGATAGCTTCAAAAACGTGCGAGCTGCAAAAAAAAAACAAATATTTAACCGCAGTTATTTCAGTTCACCTAGTTACATTTCAAAACATAACCATAAAGCTTTAATAAAAGAATAATCAAAAAATGAAAATCAGCTTTTCGAAATGAAAAAATAATTCGAATAAAAAATAGACAAACATGTAAAAACTTACTCAAATTGTCGGCGCGACTTCTTTGTCTAAGTTGTGCTAGCACAGCCTTTTTCTCCTCGGCCGTCACAAGCGTTTCGTCCTCCTCTTTCCCAACCTCGTCGTAGCTCAGCTCGTCCAATACCAAACGCCGCCGACTCGCCGACGGCACATTTTTCGCTTTTTTATGCGTCGGCCTTCCGCCACTCAGCTCCTTTTCGTCGGCGTCATCATTTTCGGAAAGGGCGGTCGTCTCTGTTGTATAAACAATTCGCTTTCGCTTTTTGGCGGACGACAAAAGTTGTGTGTTATTCTCCGGCCGATTTTCGCTCTCATCGTCCTCGTCGCTGTACTCGGCAACAGTGGCGGCCAATTTCACTGGAGACGACTTAGTTGCAGCGGCAGTGTCACTAGCCGCCTCCTTTACTGCCGCCAAAAGCACCGATTTTGGAGGCAATTTTCTAGTTCGCTTAGCGACGCTTTCCTTCTCGTCCGCCTTCTCCTCCTCCTCATCTCTCGTCTCTTGTGTTTCGTCGTCCGACTTCTTCACTGAAAACTCCTCGTTCTCAATCACCTGTTTCGCCGCTTTGCTGTTGCTAATAAGTCGGACGTTGTTGTACTTTTTCGTCGAAGGCATATTGCTGTTAACTGTAACAATGATTCTCTGTTGAAAGTGTTCACTCGCAGCGTCGGCGCGACGCTTTTTAGGGGCTACTGCTTCACTATAATAAAAATTTAGTTAGGTTATTTTTTATTTAAAAATGTTCAAAAAAGAATTACTTCAACTAATATAACTAATATAGTCACTATAAATATATGTTAACCTTTCATTATCGTCGTAGTTCAGCCGAATGTCGCGACGGCGCTCCACACCAGCATTACTAGCGCCAACAGCGGTCTGCTGCTGCGGCGGCGGTACGATGATGCTGCGCACGGGACGACTGCTCGCGCCACCGTAGCCTGCACTGAAACTTGCCGCTTCAGAAATGGCACGCTTGAAAATAGACGAAGAGCCACGACTAAGTTGACTAAAAATCAACAATTAATTTTTTTGATTAAATACACATAGGAGCAATGATAAAGAATTACTTTTTACCACATTAGGTATTCAAAAATTAAAAAAAGACGATGTAATTACAATTTTCTTCAATTTAAGCGCAGCATCTCCCAACAACATTCAAATAAAATAAATTTCAAAACAAAAGTGAAATAATTTCAAATTTTTACCTGGTCTTTTCATTAACTCGCCTCATAACAACCACCTTCGAATTAATCTTTGGAGAGGGCGGTTCAACGTTTTGTTGAACAACAACTTTGGAACTCACCTAAAATTTGTTTGTTACCGTACCTTCAAAATACATTGATATTTTCTCCAATTTGCTATATAAAGTTGATCTATATAGCAAATGTGTTTCATTGTTCTATCGGTTTTCCATTCACATTTAAAAAAACATACAGTTCTTCGCGGTAGAAAGTCTTCGTCCTCATCCGGCTCGTCATCCGCATCGCCAACGTATGCATGCTAAAAAATTCTTTTTCAAAACAATTAAAACGCACAGCATTCACAAAATTTAAAAATTCCAAAAAGTAATTTAAAACTTTATGTAAAAGGCAAAAAAATCATACAATAGTCTTGTCCTTCTTGTCAAAATCTTCCTTTCTTTCCTTTGGTTCCTCTTTCTTCTCGAGTTTCGCCACAACTTCCAGCTAAAAAAATCATTAACTATTATCAAACATGGAGAACTGGCAAAATAATGACAAATATTTTTCAATTTCAAAAAATTGGACTAGAGTATGAATGATATGAATAGAATATATGAAGTATTCCAATTTTTTTAAATATGAATCTCCAAAAATTATAATTTTGACCTACTCATAGAAAAACCAGACTCTAAAAAGAGAATTACTGATAATGTTAAAAAATTACCCTTTTTGGCGGAGGCGGCTCCTTTTTCACTTCCGCCTTTAAACTATCCTTTTTGGGCAACTCCTTCTTCTCCTCCTTCACATCGTGTCGTTTCGAAGCAATCTTTAGATTTCTCAACTCTTCCTTTTCCTTGTGCTAAAAAAATTTCTTTTTAAAATAGAAAAAAATGTATTGCGCCTTTCATTATTAAAAATCAGATTCGAAACAAGGTCCCAACGACAAAAACGTCGTAAAAAATTTACCTTTTTCGAAGACTCTTTCACGTCCTTCGTTGAGCTATCCTTTTTCGAGCTTTCTTTCTTCTCCTCCTCCTTGATGAAATCGCTTTTCTTTGAAGCTACCTTCAGACTTCTTGAGCTCCTCTTCTCGTCCTTGGCGGTAACCTCCTTCTTCTCAACGCTAACAAGGGCGAGGGCTTTGGCCTCCTTGGACTCGGCACGCCTTTTATGTTCCGACGCCGCCGCACCCACAGCCGCCGGCGCATCCTTCGTCTTCTTTCGAGCGGCCGTCGTCGTCGTCGCAGCCGCCGACGATGAAACGTCAGAACCGGAAGCCGCAACATTTTTTATCTTTTGAAAAAAGTCGAACAGCCTGAAAAATATTATATACTACTGTTTTACGTTATCATATTAAAAAACCCAATAAAACAAATAGTAAACTACTATAATAAAAATATAATAAAACAAATCCAGATAAATTTAGTTTTAAAATTACGGTACCATTCAACAAAAAGTAATTTGTATCACTACTTATACATACTTATACGTCAATAAAAATTGCCTAATCCTAGAAAATCAGGTTTAAAAAAATGTAAGATTCCAAAAACTCAAATAAATTTCGGTAAAAGATACCATTCCACGAAAGATGACGTATTTTCTCCCAAAAAAAGTTTCAAATCCGCCTTCATGCGCGCCTTATCCTTTTTATTGCCCACCATAATCATCACATAGTCGGGTAACTCCTCGTCTACGTCCAGTCCAAATTCTTCCAGTTTTGCCTTTACGGCAGCCTAAAAAGCAATCAACTCAAAACACACTCGAACTATTAAAGTTTTACACTCAAATTTTTGGGGTTAATAAAAATAGATAAATTTATAGTTAAGTACCATTAAGAAAATTTATCAAAACGAAATCAAGTAAAAAAGTACCCGTAATTTCCTCGTAAATTCCGTACTTTGTGTCGACATAACCTAAATTAAATAAAAAAATTACCTCTAAATCGAGCTACCCATAACAAATTCTGTGGGGAGAAAATAAAGTAGGGTTTTCAACGCTTTGATCATAACGGATAAAAAAGTGAGCCAATCTTTTGAGAATTAGTTTGGGCGCGGAATTTGATCTGGGGTATTACGGCCAGACTAAGATTTCGTCTGAGTTCCAAGATTTTTTCACTCAGTGAAGAAATCTTGGAACAAAAGCAATCCACAATTCAAAATACTTGATTTTTTCAAGCTTCAACTTTCATTGATTGAAGGAGAAATTTAGATAACAGGGTACGCTGACTTCCGGAATTCCTTCGAGTTAAAATATCCGGATATTTCAACTCGAAGGAATTTTTCGCTTGCGAGAAATTTCGATCAGGATGCCAACCATGATAACGTAGCTGTTCAAATAAAATAAATTTGAAATTTTGCAGTAATCTGTGGCCAAATGCGCCATTTAGCAGATTTTTCTCTCCTTGTGCACAAGCTTGTGCAGCTTTTTCCAAACTTCAGCAAGGTAGTAGAGCGTATACCTCTTCTTTAAGGAGCTTTCAGATTCTTTACGCTTTTTTGTTGTTGTTTTATTACGTATTGAAATTTCTGCATAAGTGTACTCAATAGTACCTGTTTGCCCAATAAATTATTATTATTACACACAACAGATATACTTTCAGGCATTTTAATGTCGGAAACTATATAATGTTTTTTTGCTTACTGGCTTATTTGGTGTCCATTAAATGTGTTTTGGTGTCCATTATAAATTATAAAGAAAAACTTTTGCAGAGCTTGCGAGACCTTCGTTAAAATGGGCAATAAGATCACCGGATTTAAGAAGGGCGAGAGTTTCGCAAACTTCTACGACCCGCCGGAGCGCGTCGGCCCCAACCCTTTCACGCGTTCCGGACTTCCGCCGCCGAAGATGGTGCACAAGGGTGGCCAGGACAAGGCCAGCCACCGCGTTCACGATCCGATGAGCCTCGAGCTGCATATGGCGGACGAGCGTGTGCGTACAAAAGGTTTATCGGATGCGGAACGTCAGTGGCGTCAGTAAGCTTTTTTGTTTGTTGTTGTGTTGTTTACATTACCTCATCTCAATGGCGCATTTATTTTTGAGAAAAAACAAAATTTTTTATTAACATATTGGACCAATTGTCAGAATAACATTTTTATTCTTGTCTCGCTAACGGACCATTTTTTAGCCAGTGGCTGAAGGACCAACACATTCATCCCGACGAGCCGGTGCACGTCGACGCCGTGCATCGCCAACTGAATCCGATTCGAATTCTCTACCGGTGGCCGATGGACAAGCTCTACGTACATTTCCTTCGTCCGAATTTTGTGCGTCTCTTTCCTTTTGTGTTTTATCTTAAAATTATATACTTATTTTTTGTGCTTTTAGGGTACCTTGTACGGGTCGGCGATTCGCGTCATTGTCCCCAAAGTGGTGATAATTTTCTGCAGTTTTGAGTTCCTATACTACATATGGAAATATGAAGACAAGGTATTTGCTCCTTTTTCTTATTTTTGAAACTAAATTTATTGAATTTTATAACTTAATGATATTTTTTCTTTTCGAAATAATTAATTTTTTGAGAACATGAAACATTTTATTGTTTTTTCTATATTTAAAAAATTTTCAGAACTGGCAGAAAAAGGCTGGCATCCTCTCGTACGTGGAGCCATTTTTGGTGGAGAACCGAAAGGAGATCGAGAAGGCCAATCCGGGCATTATTGATCTGGGCTTGCCGGATCCGGCCAAATATCGCTACCTCCACCCCTCCTACGACAAGCGCGTGGCGATGTTGGACGTGGGCGAGACGCAGCGGCCCTGGTGAACGCGGCAAAAAGAAGATTGAAGAAAGATAGAAATTTACGAAATATTTTTCGAGTGGAACATCTTCAGTTTGTGGAGTGATTTGATTGCAATGTGTTTCCGCCTACGAAAATTAGACGAATGAAAATTAAAACTCGGGTCAAAGATTAATTTTTTGTACTATTTTTAGGTTGGAATGAATTATGAGTTTGGTCTTGAATTATAATCACATTTAACAAATTTTGGTTTTTGATAAAAAACAAAAATATCAGCTCAAAAATATTATTTTTGCCATTTTAGTTTTTGGGCTTTATTTCACAAAATTATTTCGGAATGGGCGACGAATTTTTATTTTTTTATATGGAAAAGGTAGGAGGGAATGCGGAATCGAATACAATCTGAAAGCAGAAAATATAATGACTTCAATGTTGCCTTTGTAAAAATTACAATTCTAGGAATGTTATGAAAATGTCTGGTTATCTTTTCGCGTGATTATTTGAATAAAAACTAAAGAAGAATGACTTTTATTTTAATACATTCATCTAATAACGTTAAAATCGAGCAAAGGCTACCTTCAAATTTTTGATTAATTTTTTACAATTTTTTTATTATAAAAATTTTAAATTCTTTGCGGCATTCAGAAATTATCGTCTTTGTGTTTGTTTCGACTTGAAATTGATGGTAAATTTTGACACCTAAAAATTTCCTTCCAAATTTTATTGGGTATTATTGATTTTACAGTTTTGACAAATAAGATTTTCTATTCACAATGAAATATTTTTTTAGTCTTTTTTCGGCCCGTAGAGGCCATACAATTTTAATGCTGTCAATGAAATATCTCCAAATGTGCACTATTTTTTCATTCAAAGATTTACTGAAAAATTTTTTACTCAAAATTCATATAATTTTTAGCATTTTGTTTTGTTTTTTTATTTGCTTCTTAAATATTTAAATAATAACTTTTTATGTTTTGTCCAAATTTTACAGCCTAAATAAATGATGATATACACAATTAAATGGAAGTTAGAAATCAACATGTTATACAGTATTTTTTACACATTATTTGTACGGTACCGCACCCCGTGTAACGTAACTTCTTTTGTGAGCTGCATGTTTCTGTATTGTTAAGATTTAGTTTTTATAGAAATTTACATTCTTAGAAATTACATTAGAAATAAAAATTGGAAATACTTAGAAAAACATACATACATATATTTGTTACTTTTTGTTTACCAATTTTTTAATTCTTTTTCATCTAAAGACTTGATTAAAAAAGTTTTTATATTTTTTTAATTAAAATTTTTGGCATTTTGTTTTATTATAAATAATTATTTTTATTATTAAATGATTATGTATATAAATAATTGGGGTGGTTCATAATTATTATTTTGTGTTAAAATTTAATTTTTATACAAATTTATATACATTTTTACAATATATATATATATATATATATATATATATATATATATATATATATATATATATATATATATATATATATNTATTTTTTGTTTAAAATTAATTTTTTTATAAATATATATACATTTTTAAAAAATATATATATATATATATATATATATATATATATATATATATATATATATATATATATATATATGTATTTGTTTATTACTTATTTGTTTTTTATTACTTTATATAGATTTATTACTTTTTAATTTATCCGTTCTCAAAAATTACTTTATATAGATTTATTACTTTTTAATTTATCCGTTCTCAAAAATTACATAAATTCTATCAACTATATTTTATTTATAATACGACTTTGCGACATTCAATATCGCACGACCAACGCCGAGATTTTATATTCAGACATTGCTTCGATGATCCTACACTTTTCGGGAACTATTAAATAATAATGTATATATGTATTATAATTTATGGAGACCAAATGTGTTCAAGGGACTCGGATGTTTGGGTAATTCGATTATTCATGTGAATTTTTTCATTATTTTTATCAAACAAAATTTTCAGTAATTGATTTCTTATATTATATTTTGAATTATTGTGTTATACAGTATATTTAAAATGTATATATGTATTTATTTATTTGTCTAATTGATTACTGTATGTATAATTAATTGTATGCCTAATTGATTACTGTATGTCTAATTAGTTACTGTATGTCTTGATTACAATATCTAAAAATAGAATACTGATCGACAACAGCGCCATGTGGCGATACCGTCTACAAATAACTGCTTTCACTTTTGTGGCAATTGTGAATTACGGTAATTTGTGATATTATGCATTAATATCGTAATTGTGACGATAATGCCGTAACACATAGTTACGATAATGATACCGTAATGGTTACAATATAGATAAGTAAAAATTGCGTTGATTACGTATTTTATGATTAATTAACGTAATTTCACTCAATTCAATTCGCGCATACCATTTACCCTGTATTAAATATGTACATACATATATGATTATTGTAATACTTATCGTCTTTTAACATTTTACGGTATTTGTATTATGTATTTGCAGTTTAAAAAAGTACACCAACCGCATACAATGGACGCATGTTATGGTATTATATGTATTGTTATATTACTATATTATTGTATTATTTTGTTATTGTATCATCATATTATTATTATGATACTGTATTATATTGTTATTTTACTGTATTATTATATTACATATTATTATGTTACTGTATTATTGTATTATTATCTTACTGTATTGTTATAATTAACTTTTTTAACCAATAATTTATGAGATTTTATTCCATTCATATTTGGCCGCATAAAAGAATTTGAAATGTTTTTTCTTCTTCTAAAAATACTAATTTTGTACACTTAATCACATTTAATACAGTAATAATCATCTACACATTATAATTTGTAATTCACTTAATTCTCATAATAATATCGACGCTCCACGTCTGATATCGGCACGTTCACGCGCGCGCGTTGTTTCATATCGGTGCGCCGACACTCATTTCGCCTCCACAAATCGGTACACCACTTTCGGCGGGCGCTGGCGACTTCGCGCGCGCTGGTCGGCGCGCAGGTTGGCGCGCGTCATTCGCAGCAGGTCGGCGACGGCCAGCGCGTCGGGCGCCGCGCGAAACGGATGCGCCAGCGTCAGCATAATGTTGGGCGCCTCGTTGTTGTTCTTGAGCATGAGCGTATAGTCGCCGGTGACGTTCGCGTCCGTGAACGTCAAATAGTCGACCTTGTTCGCAGCGCGCATCAACAACTCGAACTCGTCGCGCTCGTCCTCGACGGCGGTGATCTCGACGCGAAACTGAAAAAAAAGCGCAAATAATTAAAATTTTTGCTTTGATTTTTTAAATTTTTGCTTATATGTGAGAAATAAAAATTATTTTTTTACAAAATCATTTTTACAAAAAATTGCTAAATAAAAAATATTCTGAAAAAAA
This sequence comes from Deladenus siricidicola, assembly GCA_009724625.1. Classification (NCBI taxonomy): domain Eukaryota; kingdom Metazoa; phylum Nematoda; class Chromadorea; order Rhabditida; family Sphaerulariidae; genus Deladenus; species Deladenus siricidicola. The sequence goes on from SAUE01000017.1 coordinate 96,348, forward strand.
GTTCAAAAGTATAGTTTGAACATTTTGCTAACACTAAAGAAAAGATCAGTTTCTGAATATTTTGCCACCACTTAAAAAAAGTTCAAATTTTGAGAAAATAACATTTAACATAATTTCACTAAAAAAAGTTCAAAAAATAAGTTGAAAAAATTTACCGCATCCACATTCTTCCACGAAGTTTCCACTTCCGTGCGAATCAACAAATATTTCGCCAAATGCGCCACTAAAAGGATTTTTTTTGTAAAAAAATATTATTAAAATTTACACTTAATTCTCTAGCTGTTGTCTCTAACTGTACATAGTCTGTTGTTGCCTGTTATTTCTAGCTAATTACCCGACAGCTACCATTTTTTAATACGAATGGTTGAATGGAATACGGAGAGGCTAACCTAAGAAAAGTCCGCCACTTCAAAAAAATATAAATTTTCAAGTCGAAACCTGTGGTCTCTGGCGGGACATAAATGTACTTGGGCTGTTGCAGGTAGGCGGGCAGCTGCTTATTCCGGAAAATCGATCCGTCCGGCCACAGAATCAGCGGAATCGCGTTGTCCCTGTTCAGTCGCTGCTTTTCGCCCCATAGCTGCGGCGGCGGCACCGCTGCTGTTGCTGTCGCGCTGTCGTCCGCAGCGTTCTCGCCGTCGCCTGCGTTCAATACCGATGGAGGCGGAGTCGAGGGCTTTTTGTGGGAATTTTCCGCATTTGTGTACATTTGTGACTAAAGATTAAAATGTGTTTAATTAAAAAAATTCACGAAGAATTTATTAAAAATTACACAGCCAATTTCATGTTGCGCTGTGCTTTTGCCTTTAGCTACGCTTTTAGCTGCGGCCGACGACGACGCGCCAGCTCTGCCGCCAGCGTCGGCTGCCGCAGCGCTGTCGCACAGCCGCGGTGACTTTGCTGCCGCGACGTCATCGCTACCGCAGCCATCGTCAGCGCTTTTCGCGAATCGCTCCAAAGAATCTATAACACGAAAAATAATCTAAGAATGAATACTGTGAGATAAATTTGTTGATAACGCAAAATGAATTTAAAAATCTAAATTTGTTATAAAATAAAAAATAAATTGAAATAAAAAAATTGATTTTTTTAATTTTAAGTAAATTAAAGTGTAATAATTTTTTTTAGAAAAAAGTTGTATAATGGCAATTTTTTAATAGAAGTTTAAAAAACATTATAAAAACATTTTTTATGTTTCGAAATGTTTGAATATCTTTTTGACAAAAATCAAAACAACTTGCCACATTCTTCGGGAAAGCCTGTCGATAGCTGGGAATTGTCGCGCTTCAAATTGTTTGTGGTTCGCTTGTAAAACGAGATGTTTGTGCCTGAAATCATTCCCAATCAATCTCGCTCGATTATCTCGTGGAATTCGAAATTCGGTATTTCGCCCAAACTTGGTTGAAACCGCAGTTCAAATTGAAATGTTTTTAGAAATGGAATTTGCGTTTTTTTACATACACATATATGTATGTCAGCGGCATAACCAGGGGGACATCGAGAGCCATGCCCCCTTGCCCAGAAAATAAAATTTAAGAGCCTTCTAGTTTTTTTTAATAATTACCGTTCTGTCTCATCGTCTCAACCGCGTCTCGCATTGCTAACTTTTTTTGTTGTGAAATCAACTAAAAGTTTCAAACTTATTTTTAATTTTTTAAATGTTTTTAGAAATATTTTTAAAAAATTACGCCAAAAATGCCAAAGAATTCAGCAATAATGCCGAGGTTCACAGATAACAAAAAATTTGCAAACGAAAAATTCATCTATTTTTAAGGCAAACTGAGCAAATTTTTAAATATGTAAATAAATTGAAAATGTAGAAGAGGACCTTGCCGAGAATGGAAGCAAAGTTGGGGTCGGACTTGAACGGCACCTTCTTCGGCAATTCGCGTGCGCATGTGGGACAGTGGCGCAGGCCGCGCGCAATTTCGCGCTGAATGCACTGCGCGCAGAAGCGGTGAAGGCACTCCTGAACGAAAAGTGTGTGGTATACACATATGTAAATATGTATATAGAATACAGTACAGAAAAGGTTTCGACTACATACATATGTGCTAAAAATTATACCAGCATTGAGATTATGTATTGTATCCGCCGCCAAAAATTTGCAATAAATAAAAACATTAAATACCGTAAAAAAACGTTACAGTTATTAATTTATAAAATATTTAAAAAAATTCAAAAAATTGACTAGTGGCTTACAGTATTTGAAAACTAGTAGCTTACAGATATTCCCAAAGTAGTGGCTTCAAACTGGTATCTTACGCTATTCGTAAACTAGTGGTTTACAATGTTCATAAAGTAGTAGCTTACACTATTCTAAAACTAGTAAATTACTTGTAAAATAACCAACAACAATATAGAATATGCGCATACAGCGTGGTGTACATCTACCGTAAAATTTATATTAAATTTGTCAAAGCTTTAGTGTTTTTCTCACCGTATCTTTGCATTTACCGTACGTACCTTCGTTAGCATGGGATCGCTGAGAAAGTCTTTGCAAATTGGACAATATAATTCGTCGCTAAACTTCTCCAAAATGTGCGAAGTCGACAATTTAGCGTTTGCTTCCACGGCGCCAAACATTTTTTGCACCAAAAAAGATCAAAGTCGCAAGTTGCAAATTTGCAACTTTTTCTCTTTGAAAATTGAAATGGACGTTTTGCCAATTGCGCCAAAATTTGAAAATTTGAAAAAATTTCTTTTGGCCTTTTCCCAAAATTATATTTTTTCTAGTTTCATTTTTATTCGCCTGAGTCTCGCTTTCTCTGTATGCCGTATGTATGTCTTCATTTGTTTAATCTTTCTTTTTTACTCCCGTCTTATATCTTCGTACATATAAAAATGGAAATTTCTCAATTTTTATTATTATCACAAAAAATAAATAATAAACAATTCTTAAATATTGTCTGAGATTTTCAGAATTTTTTTATATGTTGTAAAGCCATGTTGGGTTGCATTTAGTAATGGATCGAAGAAAAATAAATGAAGGACTCCACATAGTGAAAATTTTAATTCGGGAGAAACTAAAGAAGTACCCGAAAATTTTCATTTAAATTTTTTGGAAAAATCAAATTTCAAAGAAATTTAAATTTTTTATCCGTGAAAAAGTCGTCAAAATCGTTCATAAAATTTGCTAATAAAATTCGCAAAATTTGTAAAATATTTTATAACGAAAAGTCAATGGACATTTATAGAATAACAATCTGAATAATACATATAAAATACAATATACAAAAATTTGAGAAGTTCGAATTTGAAGACAATTCTGAATTGGAAGAATTTTCCAATTTTTATTTCTCTACAAATTTTTTTGTACAATTTTTCTGAAAAATGATCAAATTGTCCAAAAAATAGGCAAAAAATGATACATAATGCAAAATATTATAAGTGACAGTCGGAAAAGGGGGTAAGAATTACAGACGGAAAAGGGGGTAAGAAAAGCTAAAATTCGGTAACATTCGTAAAAATGACTAAATCTCGGTAACATTCGTACAGTTTAAAGCGTCAAAAAGAAATTAAAAACTAAATATATCTTAAATGCCACAATTTTCACCGAAAAACAGAAAATATGAACGAGTAATTTCAAAAATATTTCAAATTTTTTGAACATAAAAAATTATAACATCCAAAAAATATTTTCGCATCCAAAAAATTTGAAATTATATGAAAAAAAATCATTGATATAAATTTATTGAAAAGTAACTAGATTTACATAGGCAGCAAAAAGAAGTAATTTGAAACTTTTAAGTTGATTCGAATTTCAAATAGTTCACCTTTTATGGAAATTCATAAAGAAATACGAAAACCACAAAAAACCAATCAAAAAAAGAACAAAATTGTAGAAAGACTTAATTCACCAAAAAAACGCATTAATAATTGCAACGCAGAATTGTGGGGCGTGACAAAAGCAAAAATCGAAAAAAAAATTTCAAAATATTTTTAAAATATATTTTTGAAATTTTCAGCAAAAACCAAAAATTGAAAAAGATTCAAACAATTAAAGATTTATTTAAAAAAATTAGAACTTTTTTTGAAAAAATTCAGGAGTTTTTTTAATTCAGAAAAAATTGAAAAAATTAATTTTTATTTTTCACGCCCCGTTCACGATAAAATAAAAAAATTCAAACAATTCCTTAAAAATACCGCAAACTCATCATCATCATCGTCGTCGTCACGTGTCGGCGACCGCGTTCGTCTGCTTCTGCTGAATGGCGCGGTGAGAAAGGTGAATGTGGTGCTGGATTTGATGATGGTGGAGTTCGTCTTCCTGTTGTTGTTGTTCGTTCATCTTGTCGATGAGGTAGGTGAGTTTGTAGTTGAGTTTGACGAGAATCTCGTCGCGCACCTTCGTCGCCTCGCAGGCGGCCAGCAGCCGCTGCTCGATCTCGAAGAGGTGGTCGTCGGAGACGTGCGGCGCTAACCGCCGCTGGCAGTCCGCCAACCGCAGCGCGTACTCCAAATTGCTGCCCGAACGACCGCGGCACGTCAAAATCTGAAGCAAAAATAACGATAAAAAATTAATACAACTGCATATATTTGATAATGATGATAAAAAATAGAGCTTCTTCGAGCCTAAAATGTGAAACCAAGCCCGAGTAGTAAAAACAAAGTTTCGAGCCTAAGCAATAATAATTCTAAAACGAGTTTAAACAATCTTGAAAAAATATGAAAAATTATAAAAACATCAACCGCACGAAAAAAGCCAATCAAAAATGACAAAAAAACAATTACCGAACGAACGATTTCCTCTTCGTCCGTGGGACCAGTGTGATAAATGTTTTCCGGCTCCTGAATGGGCAGGTAAACGCTCAATTCAAAAGGCGACGAGCCATCGTCCGGATAGAACCGCACCTTCTCAATCTGAAATATACGAAGAATTAATAGTTTTCCAGACATTAAACTTTTCAAAAAAAACAACCTTATAGCCTGCCCTCTCTCTGAAATTCAGGTACGCCAACGAACTTTCGACGGCGTGTTCGGGAATTTTGTAGGCAATTCCCCAGCAGGAACCGCCGCGTTTCGCCACCAGACTAACCACTCGACCAGGCTGCAATACAAAAAATATATAAATACATAAAATTCTCAAAAATAGGTCAAAACAAACTAAATCTTGCACTGAATGCACGGAAACTTTCCAGAATCGACAAAAAATGGGGGTTTTGAAAATTTCGGACCGTTTAAGATAGTGATACTATAATAATGCATGTAATATCGTCAAACCTGATCCGGTGTTCCCCGATGATCTGGACTCAACTGCCAAAAGCGGCGCACATAGCCCTGCACTTGTCCGGCGACGGCCTCCACGTAGGGAAAGTCGGTGTACCACAGCAGAGATCCATAGCCGAACACCCACATTTTTGACTATTTAGTTGTGTAGTGGATGTAATGGAATAGTTCAACGAATTGAAGAGCCAATTGAAATAAAAATTTTAAAATGTCAAAATTGAGCGGATACAGTAGTCGATGGTCTGAAAGACGGTGTGTCAAAGGCCTGAAAAGAATAGAAAATATCCCATCAATTATAATTGCAATAAATGAATTCAAAAACCGCCCACTAAATATTTAAAAATTAAATATTAATTAATATGATTGAAAAAGTTATTTTAAAAAGTTGACATAAAATAATCATTAAAAATACGAATTTACATAATAAAAATTCATATGCAATCATAAATATTAATAATTAAAAAGCAAAATTCTCTTTATCAAAATAAATGGAGAAAAAACAATTGTCAATAAGTTTCAAAAAAAAAACAATCATTTTCAAACGTCAACGCCTGGATTTGAGCAATTAAAAAAGTCCACGTCGTTTTAAACATAATAAAACCAAAAATTAGAAAATCATATATTCTAAGTAGAAAAAAAAGTAATTCATTATCAATAATTTCGAATCCACTGAAAAAATTTCAGTAGAAATAACAAAAATAATTTAAAAAAACAAAAAAATTAGCTGAAAATATAGCGCCTTTTATTCTGTAGAGAAATCCAAACGTCGTCAATCCAACAAACAAACAAAAGATAATTTCAACTCAAAAAATGAAATAAAACCACAAAAACTATGCCAAAAATTAGTTTTTTCTCCGCTCAACTCGAGACGGAATAAACGGCGAATTTGTTGCGCACTTCGCTGGCGAGAATTGAGGCAATCATTTGCAGCGACGCCATCGCGCCGTAGCCCTTGTCGCCGCACATCAACTCTTTCTCGATGGGCGGAATTTCCTAAAATAATTTATTAGTTCAATAATTTAACTTAAAAATATTTTTTGAATTTTAAATTCAAAATTTGTTGCACAACTCAAAAGCCAACCTTGAATTGCAGCAGCTCCTTGAGCGTCTTCAGGTGCTGGTAGGTGAGCGGATTGTTCCACATGCACGTGTTCATGGCCGGCGCAAAGTACAAGGGCCTCTGCGCATCCCACGCCCTCACTACCGACGTCAGCAAATTGTCGCAGAGTCCCTGCGCGATCTTCGCTAGCGAATTTGCGTCCAACGGCGCAATCAGCATAGCGTCCGCCCACTTTCTCAGCTCTGTAAATAAATCAATGTCTGGCTTTTCATGTATTATTTTTCCTTCGTGTTCCAAAAGAAAACTTAGATCAAATCATAATTCGAAATTTTATGCTTAATTTAGTTTTTATTCTCCTAAGATTGAACAAAATATTCAGAAATCTACCAATGTGAAGAATAGGATCACCACGCTTTTTCCACATATTCCACTCATCGCGATCCTCGTATACAATTTCGCTCAATTTTTCCGCCTCAAAAAAGTAAAGAGCACTCGAAGTAGTCACGACCTAAAAAAATAAATTCACAAAAATTAATAGCCAATTCACGAAAAAAGCTCTCATACCTTAATCAGCAGTTTATCCTTTGGGCAAATACGGTAGAGTTCGGCGATAAGCTCGGCTAGCTTAATCGTCGCCACGGAGCCTGTAACGCCGATCAAAATGTGGAATTTGCCGCCGGAACGCGTGATTCGATGTGTGGCGTCAAATGGGGCGCGTGAGGTGGCGGGCGCATCGCAATTTGTCTAAATTCCAATTTCAAGAAAAAATAATGTAAAAATTGTGATGAAAAGAAATGATTTCGAATCTAAACATGCAAAAAGACATAATAACCACAGAAACTAACCACAAAATTGTCTTCGTGTAAGTATCTCACAAAGAAATTTGAAAGCCCACTTGCCAAATTGGAATTGTTATAAGTGATACGAAAGAGGGGAGAGGCACAACGGCGAAAGAGAAGCACATCACAAAAATAAGACATTTGAGAAAGATCAATGCTGAAAAAATGGAAAGTTAAAAGCAAACTTCTACAAATCATGATGGACTCTACCTGATTGTTATTGTTTTCAGCTGAGGCACTCGTCGGCGTTTCCTCGGCCGTCGTGTGAGCGCGTTTCGCTGCGGGCGAATCTGACATTTTATTGGAGTTTTTTGTTTCTTGAACAACAAAAAATTCCTCACAATTCCAATTTTCAAAAGTGTTTGACGTCAACAAAGGCAAATCGCTGCGAAACAAAGCGAATTGAAATCATTTGCAACAATGCTTTTTTGTGTACGAAAAAACAAAAATGAGCAAAAGACATCAAAGAAGTTGCGAACTCTGCCTGTATATCGGTGAAAACGTTTCTCACGAAATAAACTTCGAATATAATTTAACCCAAAAATAAAAAAGTGCAAAGATTAAAAATAAAAAGTCATCGAAAAAAATTTCTGGAAATTTCTATCCATCTATCTTAAAAGGAGATAAAGTTTACGAACGTTCCCAAAATTTGGATGTTTAGCATTCATATTTCCGTGAAAAATTTGCGTTTTTCCATTTGTGTAACAGTTTATGCGCTAGATTCGTGAATAAAAATGATGCAAATTGATTTGCAAAACAAAACCAAACAATAAAACGATTATTTCAAGCTCACAATCAAATTCCAAAAATTGCAAGCTCTAAAAAGAGCTTTAAAAAACTAATCCGAACGTAAAATATGAAACATTTAATAAATTGTAAACGTAATTAAAAAGAATAATTATAATAATAAGTCAGGGAAATAGTTTTTAATTTTAACTTTATAATTTTAAACACGAAAATTGTCTGACAAATTCGTCAGACAAAGTTTGCCTTTGCTACGATGCAGTGAGGAGGAGGATGTCTGTTCATAAATTTTCAAAAATACAAAGAACGATGTTTATAACATACCCAAAACTACGTGTATGTATAATTTATAGCAAATTGACAGGTGAAAAAGAAGCCTCGGACATGTGTGCTCACACACGCACATAACGTACCATCCGTGAAAAAATTCTCTAGTGATAATGCTTAAGTGGAGGCAACGTGTACGCATTTTCGAACACAAAATGCATTGAAAAAAATACGAAAAATAAAAAGCTGACGATTAAAAGACAGGAAAAAATACTCAAAAAAATAAAAAAAATACAGAATAAATGAGGAATAATGGAAGTAGTCTCATAGATGGCTGGCTGTACATTCTAGCTGATTTTTTCGACTTGCACGGAATATATTTATATATACGACTTTTATTTTCATTTTTTTCCATTTATTGTCTCCGCACATTTTTCTCTCATTCTCTCTTTATTCTCTCTTTATTGTTGTCGCTGCTTTTAATGTGTTTGTTGTTTGTTGTTGTTCGTCGTTGTCTCTGATGCTGTGTGTTGTTGGCTTTGTGTTTTCACGTTCCATTTTTGTTGTTCTTTTTTCTTCTTCTTCTTTTTTGGTCGACGATGATGATGCAATTTCATTTACAAATTGCAAAAGTAGCAAAAAATGGGCGAACTACATTTTTTTGCGGCTAGAAACAAGTCTTTTGGCCGAATCATTTCCCGAAAAAACGTTAAAAAAGTTGTGTAAAAACTAAATTTTTTAAATATTTCTCATATTGCCAAAAAATGTTCGGTAAAAGATGTAAAATTGCATCAACCATTTAGTCTTTTTTTCCAAAGATCAAATACAAAAGTTAAAAAACTTTGGCACATTTTTTTGATGAATTCCATTCTGTATTTAACAAAAATTGAAATACTAGACTTTTTATACCCTCTTTCTCTCCTTCTCTTTCCTTTTGTCAATCTCTCTGACTTCTTCTCACCCCTTCTCTCTCTCTTTTTTCTCTTTCACTTTCTGTCTTTCTTCCTGTCTCTGTCTCTCTCTATTTCTTTCCCTTTTTCTTTATCTCTCAGAGTTTGACTCACTTGACTTTCTCTTGCTCTCTGTTACAGTTTTTCCCTCTACTCCATTCCCTCCCATCTAATTGTAAGTCATTTAAAAAAAGTTTTGCGTACAGTCGAACTTTCATAAATTTGCACTATTTCCCTATCGACCTCTACAAACATACATATTGTATCACTTGTAAGAGTTCTGACAAATTATAGTAGCTTCTGCAGATGTTATGTTTCAATGTTGCATCACCAAAAATCATATATTCGAAAGCGAAAATATCGAAGACAGTAATCCCAATAAACAATAAATAACACACAAACAAAAATAAATGCAAATAATTTTCTTGTTTTGGAATTTTTTCCCCTTTTTTCCATTCTTATTTTCTCTGCTACTCCTCATTTCCAATCATCTCTTTCCTCTTTTTCGTTCTTTTTGTACTATTTTTTGTTTATTTTTCTCTTTTTCACTATTTCTTTTTCTTTATTACATAGTTTTTAGACCAGAAAAACATACAAAATTTAAATAAAATGTACTCATTCATACCTATTAATCATACGCAAATAAATACGTACATACATTTTTTTTCACGGGCAGCTGACCAAAAACAACACAAACTGACAAAACACAAACAAAAACACAGCAAAAACACAACAAAATGCAGCCACAACACAACAGCAACAACACAGCTAAACAGCAGCAGCAGCAGCAGGAACACAACAACACAGCTAAATAACAGCAGGAACACAGCTTGCTTGTGTGTGTTGTGTGTGTGAGTGTTCTTTAGTGCACATAAAGCACACACACACATACATATTCTGTGTAAAAAAGCTGAAAAGACAGACACACATGTGATATACATACATACATACATACATACATCGGCTATTTTTTTGCTTTTTTTGTTTCTCTTTGGCAAAAATTTATTTTTGCCATTTTGTACGATTTTGGCGTGTGATGCTTTTTTCCCTGCAAAAAAACGTAAAAAAAGTAAAAATGACAAAAAGTAATAAAAAACTAAAAAATAAAACATTTTTTAATTATTCAACTTCAAAAATATCCATATATGTACTAGTAAGGAATATATTGATAAATTGAACACATCTTAATGTAAAAAATATTGTTTTTCTGAATTCAACTAAAATCACACATATATCACACAAAAATCACTCAAAAACATACAAAATTGACATAAAAACCATACAAAAAAACACAAAAACAAATATGCTCGGCATTCACCTGACTGTTTTTTGGTTTGTGACTCAATCACACAGCTTGGAAATGGAAAATTTTAAACTTAAATATGTATATTTAGCTCCCGCAAACATTGAAAAAGTGGCAAAATATAATAAATATTTTTCCTATAAATTGAATAAATAACATTTTGCAAATGCAAAAAATAGCAAAAAATAATTTTATTTTCCAGAAAATTCGGCAAAATTTTCAATTTTTATTCAATTTTTCGTCGATAATTTTGTGTGAACTTTCAATGAATGCACTTTCGATAATTTACAATTTTTATTTTATTTTTTTGTGCGATTATTAGCGAACAAACGTACGTGAAAGTTTCACGTGATAATTTTTTCCGCAATCATAAAAATACATAAATTTCATTAAAAGAGCAAATAATTTTTATATAATATTTTTCTACATTTCATTATGGAAATTTGATAAACAAAAATTTTGCAAATGATAACATTTTTGAAGCAAAGACTGTATCAAAAATCATCTCAACGAATATATTGGCGGATTTTCAAATGTGTGGGGGGATAGAAGAAGAATGTTTAAGTTGGAGAAGGGTGAGGCAGGGGGCGGAGATTTGAGCAACTGATTCCAAATTTTTGACATGTATGTATTATTATATTTTCCTGCCCGCCATGACTCACATACATACATATGTACCTTTTGTAAATGGAGGTGGCGGCTTAAGGAAAGGAGGAGCGTGATCAGAGCTGATATTTTGAAAAATTAAAAGGTGGGAAATTGGCTGGCTTTCTGAGGAGGCCTAAAAATTTGGCAAAGATTCAAATAAAATAAAATAAAATAAATAGTCTCCCGCTCTCGATATGATTATTTATACTGGCAAAATTGAAATAAAAAAGGCGATAAAATTTCAAAAATGTACAATTTTGATAGTTTTGAAGCCGGCTTAAAAAGCATTATTTTTCGATGATGCAATTCCAAAAATTTATTTCATATTTCCGCCAGATAATTTTTTTATTGCTATTATAATTAGTAATCGGCTAAAACTAAATATGTATTTATTTTTTGCAATATAAAAGCTTTGAAAAACATTTGGAAAAATTGAAATACAAACAAATTTAATCCAAAATGGAATTTTGTAGTAAAAATTTAAAAAAATGAAAATGACATTAAAATTTTTTTATTTGAAAATTCCATTTATATGTAAAATATTCAAAAATAATGCTAAAAACAATTAAAACTATTAATGTAAATAGAAAAGAGAAGGGCAGACAAATAAAAGCGAGACACAACAAAAGGACAATAGAGCACAGACAGACAAAGGAAAAGAAAAGATAACGAAGAGAAAGATAATAAAAAGAGAGAAAGAGAGAGGAGAGAGGAGAGAGAAAGAGAGAAACAGAGAGACATAGAGAGACAGAGAAAACAACAAACTTTTTGTTAGCCACAAAAAGTGACCAAATCCAAGAATATGGTGCAGAGCTGGGGCAATTTTGTTGGTACTTTTTTTCTGCAAAAAAAGCAATTATTTTTGCGGAAAAGAATTAAGGAAAATTTGAGAATTTTTAGAAAACCAACTTTGTATGGTAGGTTTTTTTAAAGTTTACAATATTTCGGAGAATTCGTTTTTATTGGCAAATAATTTAAATGCAATGTATAATTTAAATATAAATAAAATTAATGATTTCAAAGAATGAAAAATAGGTTTAATTTTTCAAGTGACAGTTTTGTACTTTACAAAATTGCGATTTACTATACAAAATTGCCAATATAAACACACAAAGGGCGTTGCAGGAACTTTTTGTCGGAAGGGGCGACAATTTCAGGGTGGAGGAAGTAATTTCTTTCTTTGTTACTGTATGACTTCTTGTTTCGAGAGGGGGGGGGTAGGGCATGACCCCCGCGCTTTCCCCTATAAATTTAGCACAGTTATAACTTAAAATTTTGTTGCCTTTTTAATATATTCTTTATGAATTCTTCAATTTTTTGTTGGTTAAGAAAATATTTTTTTGCAGAGGAAAAGAGGGTAGGAGAGAGAAGGAGATAAAGAGAAAGATAGAGACAGAGAGAAAGAAAGTGGGTGGAATAGATATAGAGAGATAGAGAAAGACTGTAGAGGAGACTGTAGAGAGAGGGCAGAAGCGAAGGAATTGTAGAGAAGAAGAAAGTAAGAGAGTAAGTAAGGTGATATATAATGGTAGAGAGAAAGAGTGGCGGTAGAGAAACGATGGGAATCACATACATATAATATATGTACATTTCCGCCAATATTTTACTTGTTTTTCTTCAAAAAAATCCAAAATTTTCTCATTCCAATTCATTCATTTATTCATTCATTCCTCCTCTCTACCCATTACAAATCGATTGATTCCCATTTACCCGAAATTTTCTCATTTATCTGTTTTGTTTTGCGCTGCGGGCAAAGACGCTCACGTTGGCTGTGTTGCTGCGGCCGCTGCCAACGCTGATGATGATGATGATGTTGACGCTGTGCTGATGGTGATGATGATGTTGATGATCGACTACTGCAGTGACTGTGGCTAGTGATGTTGTTGTTGACGCGGATTACCTTTTCCTATCGATACTGTTGTGGCTGTGCTGGCTGTAAGTGCTGGTGGTGTCGCTGCTCACGCTGCTGTTGACGCTGTGCTAGATGGTGCAGTTAATGCCGATGTTAATGCCGCTTGCTGTTGATGTTATTCCATTTTGGTGCTGTCGTTGTTGTTTTTGCCGTTGAAACTCTAGGGCTATGTGTATGTTTAACTGTGGCAAGTGAACGATATTGATATCAACGTGACAGGATGCACAACGTGAAAGAGATAGTGATGTGGTAGTAATACGATAATGATAATGATGCGATACAGATATGACAATGATATGATATGACATAGATATGGCAATGATATTTTATGATAAATATTTGGCAATGATACGATATGATGCAGATAAGATAATTATGTGATGTGACATTGATGTGTGTGATGCAGATCGAATAATATGATATGATATGGTAAGATGCATCTATGATAGTGATACGCTCGGATAATGATGTAATAATGATGTGAGGCGAATGTGGGGAGGGAAGGGGGGGGGGGGTGGCGCATTTGATGACGAATACATTGTGAAAAGAAAAGGTTGATTAAAAGACAAAAACCCACATTTTTCTTTTCCAAAAAATCTTTTTGTGCCTTAATATGCATTTATTTGAAGTTGATTACGTCATTCAATCTCTTAGTTTTCTTCTTTTTTCGGCCATTCGTCTCGTCATTAGTGGAGAGAGAGAGTTGACTATTGGCTTGTAGTTGGAAGAGATTTTTTTGTGGATTTAGCTGTGTTGAAAATTTCAAAATTAAAAAAAAATAAAATTTAAAATTTTGTCAGAGGTAAAATTTATTTATTTTCTAAGTTTTTGGGAAGTTTTTTTACGTTTTTTTATTTGAAAAAACATTTAAAAACTTTTTTTCTTTGAAAATTTTCGAATTTTTTCAAAAAGTAATATAAATATTTAACCAATTTTTTAAATTTATTTGTTTATCAATTTACATTTATAGATTTATTATGTAAGATTTATTATTAAAATGCATTTATTGTAATAATAAAAGATTTTTTTACATAATTTTGAACATTTGCTTGGCACGGGTAAATACGGGGGGGGGCGACTTTTTCCCATCGACTTGCTTTCATTGCCAATCGATAATGGAAGGACTTAAAGATGGCTTTGCAAAACCTTGAGCCAGTTTTGTCATGTTTCCTCCCCTCCCTCCCTCCCTCCCTCCCTCCCAAACATGCTGAAAATCAAAAATGGGAACATCAATTTCACGTTTTTGACCATAAATTTTTTCATTCATAACCAAATTATTCGATTCGGTCGTCAGTTGAAAAAATGTATGTATGGTTTGTATGTATGTTTGTATATATTATGTATGTATGTATGATATGTACAATTTTGGTGAATGCATGTTTCAAAAAATCCCTTTTCCCTGACTTCCGACTTAAAAGTTCAGGGCCAAATAGTTGTGTGATTTTTTGTAGGAAAAAGGCTGGTTTTGTTGTTCACATAACTTAATCGAAACAACTTAATCGGCTGCAAACCCGAATGAGTGTTCACTTTTGTCCACACAAAAACACACACACACACGGAAACACAAGCTCACACGCACATCATCCATACACATACACCCCGTTTCTGATAGTGTTTTTTTTGAACGCAAATATTTATCGATTGCTCTGTCCGAAAGAGTGGGGCAAATCGAAATGGCTTCATGTGTTAGAGAAGAAAGAAGTTTTACGGCGATCAGTGGCCAAGTGGTGTCCAACTAGGAGTCCCAATGTAAAAATTAGAAGAAAAAATCATTTTAGTGGACTTTGCCCCCTCCCTCAATATTTTTTCTCCTCCTCAAACTGCCAAAATGCCGAATTAGTCTTTCCACCTTTTTCGAAAACATTTTTTACGTCTATGTTTCTGATGATGATGAGTTAGAGGTGTGGGGATCATGATTAGAAGTGTTCGCATAGATAGGTAGTGTGAGACATAGAGTGGAGAGAAAAAGAAGGATATAAATAAAGGCAGACAGTTAGAGAGATACCTGTAAGTCGAAAATCAAGCAGTAGAGAACAGTGAGATATACAGACACCGAATAGGCGGACATAAACATGGACAATCAGACAGACATAGGCAGATGCACATAGTCAGATAGAAACAGACATAGACATACATACATATACAGACTGATATAAAGAAGTTATATGTATTTTTGTTACTTTAATCCATAATTTGTTAATTAATTGTAGGCCATCGAGAATTCACAGACAATAATTTAGTGCAATGTGAATACCCGCAAACAATACATCGAAATTCTATGATGTACGTCACTAAATTATATATTTCTTCAATATTCGTCTGCGCGCTGGTGGCGCTCCACCCTTCACTCGCGAATGGCGCGACAGACGCCGCTACGAACGACGTGCGCATTTTGTGCGTAGCGCGGTGTATGGCGAAATGCTTGCATGTCGAAGCGGTAGAGGCATTTACTCCATACAAATTTTTTTATTTAATTTATTGAATTTTTTATGCTTTTTTTATGAAATACATAAAAGATTTCAGGTGACTGTTATTGATACGTGCCGCTCGATGTGCGGCGAATACGCCCACAATTGCGTAAATTTTGTTCTTTTTTAATTAAAATTTTTATAAACCAGCGGCCTAAAGGCACCCAGAATTCCTCGCGTCACTATTACTCCCCCTTGCGCCACCCCTTTCCCTCCCATAATAATAAAAGATTATAAACTATATGCATATGTACGATACATATAATAGGTTTTCAGAAAGACAAATCCTGTTGGCAGACGTGCAAAGACCTCGGCACACAAACGGCGGGTCCGCCACAGCCGCCCAGCGAGCTGAAAGCCACATACGCCGACAACTACGATGTGGATGTGTCGTGGAAGGGCGCAGGCGGCGACGCCAGCGGCGCCGTCGCCTACCTCGTACAGTATCGCTCGCCCGACTTTGGCCGTTGGCACATGGGAGGTGAAACGGTATGTGCATTACGGTACTAAAACACATGTACTAAATAGGGCATTAAACGTGTACCTAGCATCGTAGGAGTGATAAAAGTTTCGATTTACGATTTTCAAAAAACTGGCCAACGTTCGAAAATTTTAATTTATGAAATGTTTTTTATGTGCTACAAAAACATAAATATATGTACACATAAATAGATATAATTTTTTTAAATTTTTTACAAAAAAATTTGCATAATTAAAAAAAAGCGAGAAAATGTTTGTAAATTTTTCGGAAAATTTTTCGATGTTTTCCACTTTTTTAGTTAAAATTTTTCTTTTTCGATTGTCGAATTTTGGAGTTTCTGAAAATTTTTGATCTACGATTCTCAGAATTATTTTCGTAACACATCTGACACGGCAATAGGGGGG